>JAVIWC010009369.1:0-12950 GCA_031894815.1 Creontiades dilutus | reverse complement strand
AAACCTACTTAAGGGGTTTTTCGGGGTGCTGAACACGAATTCGAAGTCCGTTTTTCGATAAAACGCTTCCTTCATGGTTATTTTCGCGATTTTTCATCAAAATTGCTCAAAAATTATCTCTGTTTAATCCCTTTCAAACCTACTCTCTAAGGGGTTTTTCGGGGTGCTGAACACGAATTCGAAGTCCGTTTTTCGATAAAACGCTTCCTTCATGGTTATTTTCGCGATTTTTCATCAAAATTGCTCAAAAATTATCTCTGTTTAATCCCTTTCAAACCTACTCTCTAAGGGGTTTTTCGGGGTGCTGAACACGAATTCGAAGTCCGTTTTTCGATAAAACGCTTCCTTCATGGTTATTTTCGCGATTTTTCATCAAAATTGCTCAAAAATTATCTCTGTTTAATCCCTTTCAAACCTACTCTCTAAGGGGTTTTTCGGGGTGCTGAACACGAATTCGAAGTCCGTTTTTCGATAAAACGCTTCCTTCATGGTTATTTTCGCGATTTTTCATCAAAATTGCTCAAAAATTATCTCTGTTTAATCCCTTTCAAACCTACTCTCTAAGGGGTTTTTCGGGGTGCTGAACACGAATTCGAAGTCCGTTTTTCGATAAAACGCTTCCTTCATGGTTATTTTCGCGATTTTTCATCAAAATTGCTCAAAAATTATCTCTGTTTAATCCCTTTCAAACCTACTCTCTAAGGGGTTTTTCGGGGTGCTGAACACGAATTCGAAGTCCGTTTTTCGATAAAACGCTTCCTTCATGGTTATTTTCGCGATTTTTCATCAAAATTGCTCAAAAATTATCTCTGTTTAATCCCTTTCAAACCTACTCTCTAAGGGGTTTTTCGGGGTGCTGAACACGAATTCGAAGTCCGTTTTTCGATAAAACGCTTCCTTCATGGTTATTTTCGCGATTTTTCATCAAAATTGCTCAAAAATTATCTCTGTTTAATCCCTTTCAAACCTACTCTCTAAGGGGTTTTTCGGGGTGCTGAACACGAATTCGAAGTCCGTTTTTCGATAAAACGCTTCCTTCATGGTTATTTTCGCGATTTTTCATCAAAATTGCTCAAAAATTATCTCTGTTTAATCCCTTTCAAACCTACTCTCTAAGGGGTTTTTCGGGGTGCTGAACACGAATTCGAAGTCCGTTTTTCGATAAAACGCTTCCTTCATGGTTATTTTCGCGATTTTTCATCAAAATTGCTCAAAAATTATCTCTGTTTAATCCCTTTCAAACCTACTCTCTAAGGGGTTTTTCGGGGTGCTGAACACGAATTCGAAGTCCGTTTTTCGATAAAACGCTTCCTTCATGGTTATTTTCGCGATTTTTCATCAAAATTGCTCAAAAATTATCTCTGTTTAATCCCTTTCAAACCTACTCTCTAAGGGGTTTTTCGGGGTGCTGAACACGAATTCGAAGTCCGTTTTTCGATAAAACGCTTCCTTCATGGTTATTTTCGCGATTTTTCATCAAAATTGCTCAAAAATTATCTCTGTTTAATCCCTTTCAAACCTACTCTCTAAGGGGTTTTTCGGGGTGCTGAACACGAATTCGAAGTCCGTTTTTCGATAAAACGCTTCCTTCATGGTTATTTTCGCGATTTTTCATCAAAATTGCTCAAAAATTATCTCTGTTTAATCCCTTTCAAACCTACTCTCTAAGGGGTTTTTCGGGGTGCTGAACACGAATTCGAAGTCCGTTTTTCGATAAAACGCTTCCTTCATGGTTATTTTCGCGATTTTTCATCAAAATTGCTCAAAAATTATCTCTGTTTAATCCCTTTCAAACCTACTCTCTAAGGGGTTTTTCGGGGTGCTGAACACGAATTCGAAGTCCGTTTTTCGATAAAACGCTTCCTTCATGGTTATTTTCGCGATTTTTCATCAAAATTGCTCAAAAATTATCTCTGTTTAATCCCTTTCAAACCTACTCTCTAAGGGGTTTTTCGGGGTGCTGAACACGAATTCGAAGTCCTCGATAAAACGCGCGATTTTTCATCAAAATTGCTCAAAAATTATCTCTGTTTAATCCCTTTCAAACCTACTCTCTAAGTTTTTCGTTTTTTCGATAAAACGCTTCCTTCATGGTTATTTTCGCGATTTTTCATCAAAATTGCTCAAAAATTATCTCTGTTTAATCCCTTTCAAACCTACTCTCTAAGGGGTTTTTCGGGGTGCTGAACACGAATTCGAAGTCCGTTTTTCGATAAAACGCTTCCTTCATGGTTATTTTCGCGATTTTTCATCAAAATTGCTCAAAAATTATCTCTGTTTAATCCCTTTCAAACCTACTCTCTAAGGGGTTTTTCGGGGTGCTGAACACGAATTCGAAGTCCGTTTTTCGATAAAACGCTTCCTTCATGGTTATTTTCGCGATTTTTCATCAAAATTGCTCAAAAATTATCTCTGTTTAATCCCTTTCAAACCTACTCTCTAAGGGGTTTTTCGGGGTGCTGAACACGAATTCGAAGTCCGTTTTTCGATAAAACGCTTCCTTCATGGTTATTTTCGCGATTTTTCATCAAAATTGCTCAAAAATTATCTCTGTTTAATCCCTTTCAAACCTACTCTCTAAGGGGTTTTTCGGGGTGCTGAACACGAATTCGAAGTCCGTTTTTCGATAAAACGCTTCCTTCATGGTTATTTTCGCGATTTTTCATCAAAATTGCTCAAAAATTATCTCTGTTTAATCCCTTTCAAACCTACTCTCTAAGGGGTTTTTCGGGGTGCTGAACACGAATTCGAAGTCCGTTTTTCGATAAAACGCTTCCTTCATGGTTATTTTCGCGATTTTTCATCAAAATTGCTCAAAAATTATCTCTGTTTAATCCCTTTCAAACCTACTCTCTAAGGGGTTTTTCGGGGTGCTGAACACGAATTCGAAGTCCGTTTTTCGATAAAACGCTTCCTTCATGGTTATTTTCGCGATTTTTCATCAAAATTGCTCAAAAATTATCTCTGTTTAATCCCTTTCAAACCTACTCTCTGTTTCAAGGGGTTTTTACGGGGTCAAGAAACACGAATCCGTTTTCGATAAAACGCTTCCTTCAAACAAAATTGCTCAAAAATTATCTCTGTTTAATCTACTCTCTAGGGGTTTTTCGGGGTGCTGAACACGAATTCGAAGTCCGTTTTTCGATAAAACGCTTCCTTCATGGTTATTTTCGCGATTTTTCATCAAAATTGCTCAAAAATTATCTCTGTTTAATCCCTTTCAAACCTACTCTCTAAGGGGTTTTTCGGGGTGCTGAACACGAATTCGAAGTCCGTTTTTCGATAAAACGCTTCCTTCATGGTTATTTTCGCGATTTTTCATCAAAATTGCTCAAAAATTATCTCTGTTTAATCCCTTTCAAACCTACTCTCTAAGGGGTTTTTCGGGGTGCTGAACACGAATTCGAAGTCCGTTTTTCGATAAAACGCTTCCTTCATGGTTATTTTCGCGATTTTTCATCAAAATTGCTCAAAAATTATCTCTGTTTAATCCCTTTCAATCAAACCTACTCTCTAAGGGGTTTTTCGGGGTGCTGAACACGAATTCGAAGTCCGTTTTTCGATAAAACGCTTCCTTCATGGTTATTTTCGCGATTTTTCATCAAAATTGCTCAAAAATTATCTCTGTTTAATCCCTTTCAAACCTACTCTCTAAGGGGTTTTTCGGGGTGCTGAACACGAATTCGAAGTCCGTTTTTCGATAAAACGCTTCCTTCATGGTTATTTTCGCGATTTTTCATCAAAATTGCTCAAAAATTATCTCTGTTTAATCCCTTTCAAACCTACTCTCTAAGGGGTTTTTCGGGGTGCTGAACACGAATTCGAAGTCCGTTTTTCGATAAAACGCTTCCTTCATGGTTATTTTCGCGATTTTTTCATCAAAATTGCTCAAAAATTATCTCTGTTTAATCCCTTTCAAACCTACTCTCTAAGGGGTTTTTCGGGGTGCTGAACACGAATTCGAAGTCCGTTTTTCGATAAAACGCTTCCTTCATGGTTATTTTCGCGATTTTTCATCAAAATTGCTCAAAAATTATCTCTTGTTTAATCCCTTTCAAACCTACTCTCTAAGGGGTTTTTCGGGGTGCTGAACACGAATTCGAAGTCCGTTTTTCGATAAAACGCTTCCTTCATGGTTATTTTCGCGATTTTTCATCAAAATTGCTCAAAAATTATCTCTGTTTAATCCCTTTCAAACCTACTCTCTAAGGGGTTTTTCGGGGTGCTGAACACGAATTCGAAGTCCGTTTTTCGATAAAACGCTTCCTTCATGGTTATTTTCGCGATTTTTCATCAAAATTGCTCAAAAATTATCTCTGTTTAATCCCTTTCAAACCTACTCTCTAAGGGGTTTTTCGGGGTGCTGAACACGAATTCGAAGTCCGTTTTTCGATAAAACGCTTCCTTCATGGTTATTTTCGCGATTTTTCATCAAAATTGCTCAAAAATTATCTCTGTTTAATCCCTTTCAAACCTACTCTCTAAGGGGTTTTTCGGGGTGCTGAACACGAATTCGAAGTCCGTTTTTCGATAAAACGCTTCCTTCATGGTTATTTTCGCGATTTTTCATCAAAATTGCTCAAAAATTATCTCTGTTTAATCCCTTTCAAACCTACTCTCTAAGGGGTTTTTCGGGGTGCTGAACACGAATTCGAAGTCCGTTTTTCGATAAAACGCTTCCTTCATGGTTATTTTCGCGATTTTTCATCAAAATTGCTCAAAAATTATCTCTGTTTAATCCCTTTCAAACCTACTCTCTAAGGGGTTTTTCGGGGTGCTGAACACGAATTCGAAGTCCGTTTTTCGATAAAACGCTTCCTTCATGGTTATTTTCGCGATTTTTCATCAAAATTGCTCAAAAATTATCTCTGTTTAATCCCTTTCAAACCTACTCTCTAAGGGGTTTTCGGGGTGCTGAACACGAATTCGAAGTCCGTTTTTCGATAAAACGCTTCCTTCATGGTTATTTTCGCGATTTTTCATCAAAATTGCTCAAAAATTATCTCTGTTTAATCCCTTTCAAACCTACTCTCTAAGGGGTTTTTCGGGGTGCTGAACACGAATTCGAAGTCCGTTTTTCGATAAAACGCTTCCTTCATGGTTATTTTCGCGATTTTTCATCAAAATTGCTCAAAAATTATCTCTGTTTAATCCCTTTCAAACCTACTCTCTAAGGGGTTTTTCGGGGTGCTGAACACGAATTCGAAGTCCGTTTTTCGATAAAACGCTTCCTTCATGGTTATTTTCGCGATTTTTCATCAAAATTGCTCAAAAATTATCTCTGTTTAATCCCTTTCAAACCTACTCTCTAAGGGGTTTTTCGGGGTGCTGAACACGAATTCGAAGTCCGTTTTTCGATAAAACGCTTCCTTCATGGTTATTTTCGCGATTTTTCATCAAAATTGCTCAAAAATTATCTCTGTTTAATCCCTTTCAAACCTACTCTCTAAGGGGTTTTTCGGGGTGCTGAACACGAATTCGAAGTCCGTTTTTCGATAAAACGCTTCCTTCATGGTTATTTTCGCGATTTTTCATCAAAATTGCTCAAAAATTATCTCTGTTTAATCCCTTTCAAACCTACTCTCTAAGGGGTTTTTCGGGGTGCTGAACACGAATTCGAAGTCCGTTTTTCGATAAAACGCTTCCTTCATGGTTATTTTCGCGATTTTTCATCAAAATTGCTCAAAAATTATCTCTGTTTAATCCCTTTCAAACCTACTCTCTAAGGGGTTTTTCGGGGTGCTGAACACGAATTCGAAGTCCGTTTTTCGATAAAACGCTTCCTTCATGGTTATTTTCGCGATTTTTCATCAAAATTGCTCAAAAATTATCTCTGTTTAATCCCTTTCAAACCTACTCTCTAAGGGGTTTTTCGGGGTGCTGAACACGAATTCGAAGTCCGTTTTTCGATAAAACGCTTCCTTCATGGTTATTTTCGCGATTTTTCATCAAAATTGCTCAAAAATTATCTCTGTTTAATCCCTTTCAAACCTACTCTCTAAGGGGTTTTTCGGGGTGCTGAACACGAATTCGAAGTCCGTTTTTCGATAAAACGCTTCCTTCATGGTTATTTTCGCGATTTTTCATCAAAATTGCTCAAAAATTATCTCTGTTTAATCCCTTTCAAACCTACTCTCTAAGGGGTTTTTCGGGGTGCTGAACACGAATTCGAAGTCCGTTTTTCGATAAAACGCTTCCTTCATGGTTATTTTCGCGATTTTTCATCAAAATTGCTCAAAAATTATCTCTGTTTAATCCCTTTCAAACCTACTCTCTAAGGGGTTTTTCGGGGTGCTGAACACGAATTCGAAGTCCGTTTTTCGATAAAACGCTTCCTTCATGGTTATTTTCGCGATTTTTCATCAAAATTGCTCAAAAATTATCTCTGTTTAATCCCTTTCAAACCTACTCTCTAAGGGGTTTTTCGGGGTGCTGAACACGAATTCGAAGTCCGTTTTTCGATAAAACGCTTCCTTCATGGTTATTTTCGCGATTTTTCATCAAAATTGCTCAAAAATTATCTCTGTTTAATCCCTTTCAAACCTACTCTCTAAGGGGTTTTTCGGGGTGCTGAACACGAATTCGAAGTCCGTTTTTCGATAAAACGCTTCCTTCATGGTTATTTTCGCGATTTTTCATCAAAATTGCTCAAAAATTATCTCTGTTTAATCCCTTTCAAACCTACTCTCTAAGGGGTTTTTCGGGGTGCTGAACACGAATTCGAAGTCCGTTTTTCGATAAAACGCTTCCTTCATGGTTATTTTCGCGATTTTTCATCAAAATTGCTCAAAAATTATCTCTGTTTAATCCCTTTCAAACCTACTCTCTAAGGGGTTTTTCGGGGTGCTGAACACGAATTCGAAGTCCGTTTTTCGATAAAACGCTTCCTTCATGGTTATTTTCGCGATTTTTCATCAAAATTGCTCAAAAATTATCTCTGTTTAATCCCTTTCAAACCTACTCTCTAAGGGGTTTTTCGGGGTGCTGAACACGAATTCGAAGTCCGTTTTTCGATAAAACGCTTCCTTCATGGTTATTTTCGCGTTTTTTCATCAAAATTGCTCAAAAATTATCTCTGTTTAATCCTTTTCAAACCTACTCTCTAAGGGGTTTTTCGGGGTGCTGAACACGAATCTGAAGTCCGTTTTTCGATAAAACGCTTCCTTCATGGTTATTTTCGCGATTTTTCATCAAAATTGCTCAAAAATTATCTCTGTTTAATCCTTTCAAACCTACTCTCTAAGGGGTTTTTCGGGGTGCTGAACACGAATTGAAGTCCGTTTTTCGATAAAACGCTTCCTTCATGGTTATTTTCGCGATTTTTCATCAAAATTGCTCAAAAATTATCTCTGTTTAATCCTTTCAAACCTACTCTCTAAGGGGTTTTTCGGGGTGCTGAACACGAATTCGAAGTCCGTTTTTCGATAAAACGCTTCCTTCATGGTTATTTTCGCGATTTTTCATCAAAATTGCTCAAAAATTATCTCTGTTTAATCCTTTCAAACCTACTCTCTAAGGGGTTTTTCGGGTGCTGAACACGAATTCGAAGTCCGTTTTTCGATAAAACGCTTCCTTCATGGTTATTTTCGCGATTTTTCATCAAAATTGCTCAAAAATTATCTCTGTTTAATCCCTTTCAAACCTACTCTCTAAGGGGTTTTTCGGGGTGCTGAACACGAATTCGAAGTCCGTTTTTCGATAAAACGCTTCCTTCATGGTTATTTTCGCGATTTTTCATCAAAATTGCTCAAAAATTATCTCTGTTTAATCCCTTTCAAACCTACTCTCTAAGGGGTTTTTCGGGGTGCTGAACACGAATCTGAAGTCCGTTTTTCGATAAAACGCTTCCTTCATGGTTATTTTCGCGATTTTTCATCAAAATTGCTCAAAAATTATCTCTGTTTAATCCCTTTCAAACCTACTCTCTAAGGGGTTTTTCGGGGTGCTGAACACGAATTCGAAGTCCGTTTTTCGATAAAACGCTTCCTTCATGGTTATTTTCGCGATTTTTCATCAAAATTGCTCAAAAATTATCTCTGTTTAATCCCTTTCAAACCTACTCTCTAAGGGGTTTTTCGGGGTGCTGAACACGAATTCGAAGTCCGTTTTTCGATAAAACGCTTCCTTCATGGTTATTTTCGCGATTTTTCATCAAAATTGCTCAAAAATTATCTCTGTTTAATCCCTTTCAAACCTACTCTCTAAGGGGTTTTTCGGGGTGCTGAACACGAATTCGAAGTCCGTTTTTCGATAAAACGCTTCCTTCATGGTTATTTTCGCGATTTTTCATCAAAATTGCTCAAAAATTATCTCTGTTTAATCCCTTTCAAACCTACTCTCTAAGGGGTTTTTCGGGGTGCTGAACACGAATTCTGAAGTCCGTTTTTCGATAAAACGCTTCCTTCATGGTTATTTTCGCGATTTTTCATCAAAATTGCTCAAAAATTATCTCTGTTTAATCGCTTTCAAACCTACTCTCTAAGGGGTTTTTCGGGGTGCTGAACACGAATTGAAGTCCGTTTTTCGATAAAACGCTTCCTTCATGGTTATTTTCGCGTTTTTTCATCAAAATTGCTCAAAAATTAACTCTGTTTAATCGCTTTCAAACCTACTCTCTAAGGGGTTTTTCGGGGTGCTGAACACGAATCTGAAGTCCGTTTTTCGATAAAACGCTTCCTTCATGGTTATTTTCGCGTTTTTTCATCAAAATTGCTCAAAAATTATCTCTGTTTAATCCCTTTCAAACCTACTCTCTAAGGGGTTTTTCGGGGTGCTGAACACGAATTCGAAGTCCGTTTTTCGATAAAACGCTTCCTTCATGGTTATTTTCGCGATTTTTCATCAAAATTGCTCAAAAATTATCTCTGTTTAATCCCTTTCAAACCTACTCTCTAAGGGGTTTTTCGGGGTGCTGAACACGAATTCGAAGTCCGTTTTTCGATAAAACGCTTCCTTCATGGTTATTTTCGCGTTTTTTCATCAAAATTGCTCAAAAATTATCTCTGTTTAATCCCTTTCAAACCTACTCTCTAAGGGGTTTTTCGGGGTGCTGAACACGAATTCGAAGTCCGTTTTTCGATAAAACGCTTCCTTCATGGTTATTTTCGCGATTTTTCATCAAAATTGCTCAAAAATTATCTCTGTTTAATCCCTTTCAAACCTACTCTCTAAGGGGTTTTTCGGGGTGCTGAACACGAATTCGAAGTCCGTTTTTCGATAAAACGCTTCCTTCATGGTTATTTTCGCGATTTTTCATCAAAATTGCTCAAAAATTATCTCTGTTTAATCCCTTTCAAACCTACTCTCTAAGGGGTTTTTCGGGGTGCTGAACACGAATTCGAAGTCCGTTTTTCGATAAAACGCTTCCTTCATGGTTATTTTCGCGATTTTTCATCAAAATTGCTCAAAAATTATCTCTGTTTAATCCCTTTCAAACCTACTCTCTAAGGGGTTTTTCGGGGTGCTGAACACGAATTCGAAGTCCGTTTTTCGATAAAACGCTTCCTTCATGGTTATTTTCGCGATTTTTCATCAAAATTGCTCAAAAATTATCTCTGTTTAATCCCTTTCAAACCTACTCTCTAAGGGGTTTTTCGGGGTGCTGAACACGAATTCGAAGTCCGTTTTTCGATAAAACGCTTCCTTCATGGTTATTTTCGCGATTTTTCATCAAAATTGCTCAAAAATTATCTCTGTTTAATCCCTTTCAAACCTACTCTCTAAGGGGTTTTTCGGGGTGCTGAACACGAATTCGAAGTCCGTTTTTCGATAAAACGCTTCCTTCATGGTTATTTTCGCGATTTTTCATCAAAATTGCTCAAAAATTATCTCTGTTTAATCCCTTTCAAACCTACTCTCTAAGGGGTTTTTCGGGGTGCTGAACACGAATTCGAAGTCCGTTTTTCGATAAAACGCTTCCTTCATGGTTATTTTCGCGATTTTTCATCAAAATTGCTCAAAAATTATCTCTGTTTAATCCCTTTCAAACCTACTCTCTAAGGGGTTTTTCGGGGTGCTGAACACGAATTCGAAGTCCGTTTTTCGATAAAACGCTTCCTTCATGGTTATTTTCGCGATTTTTCATCAAAATTGCTCAAAAATTATCTCTGTTTAATCCCTTTCAAACCTACTCTCTAAGGGGTTTTTCGGGGTGCTGAACACGAATTCGAAGTCCGTTTTTCGATAAAACGCTTCCTTCATGGTTATTTTCGCGATTTTTCATCAAAATTGCTCAAAAATTATCTCTGTTTAATCCCTTTCAAACCTACTCTCTAAGGGGTTTTTCGGGGTGCTGAACACGAATTCGAAGTCCGTTTTTCGATAAAACGCTTCCTTCATGGTTATTTTCGCGATTTTTCATCAAAATTGCTCAAAAATTATCTCTGTTTAATCCCTTTCAAACCTACTCTCTAAGGGGTTTTTCGGGGTGCTGAACACGAATTCGAAGTCCGTTTTTCGATAAAACGCTTCCTTCATGGTTATTTTCGCGATTTTTCATCAAAATTGCTCAAAAATTATCTCTGTTTAATCCCTTTCAAACCTACTCTCTAAGGGGTTTTTTTTCGGGGTGCTGAACACGAATTCGAAGTCCGTTTTTCGATAAAACGCTTCCTTCATGGTTATTTTCGCGATTTTTCATCAAAATTGCTCAAAAATTATCTCTGTTTAATCCCTTTCAAACCTACTCTCTAAGGGGTTTTTCGGGGTGCTGAACACGAATTCGAAGTCCGTTTTTCGATAAAACGCTTCCTTCATGGTTATTTTCGCGATTTTTCATCAAAATTGCTCAAAAATTATCTCTGTTTAATCCCTTTCAAACCTACTCTCTAAGGGGTTTTCGGGGTGCTGAACACGAATTCGAAGTCCGTTTTTCGATAAAACGCTTCCTTCATGGTTATTTTCGCGATTTTTCATCAAAATTGCTCAAAAATTATCTCTGTTTAATCCCTTTCAAACCTACTCTCTAAGGGGTTTTTCGGGGTGCTGAACACGAATTCGAAGTCCGTTTTTCGATAAAACGCTTCCTTCATGGTTATTTTCGCGATTTTTCATCAAAATTGCTCAAAAATTATCTCTGTTTAATCCCTTTCAAACCTACTCTCTAAGGGGTTTTTCGGGGTGCTGAACACGAATTCGAAGTCCGTTTTTCGATAAAACGCTTCCTTCATGGTTATTTTCGCGATTTTTCATCAAAATTGCTCAAAAATTATCTCTGTTTAATCCCTTTCAAACCTACTCTCTAAGGGGTTTTTCGGGGTGCTGAACACGAATTCGAAGTCCGTTTTTCGATAAAACGCTTCCTTCATGGTTATTTTCGCGATTTTTCATCAAAATTGCTCAAAAATTATCTCTGTTTAATCCCTTTCAAACCTACTCTCTAAGGGGTTTTCGGGGTGCTGAACACGAATTCGAAGTCCGTTTTTCGATAAAACGCTTCCTTCATGGTTATTTTCGCGATTTTTCATCAAAATTGCTCAAAAATTATCTCTGTTTAATCCCTTTCAAACCTACTCTCTAAGGGGTTTTTCGGGGTGCTCACGAATTCGAAGTCCGTTTTTCGATAAAACGCTTCCTTCATGGTTATTTTCGCGATTTTTCATCAAAATTGCTCAAAAATTATCTCTGTTTAATCCCTTTCAAACCTACTCTCTAAGGGGTTTTCGGGGTGCTGAACACGAATTCGAAGTCCGTTTTTCGATAAAACGCTTCCTTCATGGTTATTTTCGCGATTTTTCATCAAAATTGCTCAAAAATTATCTCTGTTTAATCCCTTTCAAACCTACTCTCTAAGGGGTTTTTCGGGGTGCTGAACACGAATTCGAAGTCCGTTTTTCGATAAAACGCTTCCTTCATGGTTATTTTCGCGATTTTTCATCAAAATTGCTCAAAAATTATCTCTGTTTAATCCCTTTCAAACCTACTCTCTAAGGGGTTTTCGGGGTGCTGAACACGAATCTGAAGTCCGTTTTTCGATAAAACGCTTCCTTCATGGTTATTTTCGCGATTTTTCATCAAAATTGCTCAAAAATTATCTCTGTTTAATCCTTTCAAACCTACTCTCGTTTTCGGGGTGCTGAACACGAATCTGAAGTCCGTTTTTCGATAAAACGCTTCCTTCATGGTTATTTTCGCGATTTTTCATCAAAATTGCTCAAAAATTATCTCTGTTTAATCCCTTTCAAACCTACTCTCTAAGGGGTTTTCGGGGTGCTGAACACGAATTCGAAGTCCGTTTTTCGATAAAACGCTTCCTTCATGGTTATTTTCGCGATTTTTCATCAAAATTGCTCAAAAATTATCTCTGTTTAATCCCTTTCAAACCTACTCTCTAAGGGGTTTTCGGGGTGCTGAACACGAATCTGAAGTCCGTTTTTCGATAAAACGCTTCCTTCATGGTTATTTTCGCGTTTTTTCATCAAAATTGCTCAAAAATTAACTCTGTTTAATCGCTTTCAAACCTACTCTCTAAGGGGTTTTCGGGGTGCTGAACACGAATCTGAAGTCCGTTTTTCGATAAAACGCTTCCTTCATGGTTATTTTCGCGTTTTTTCATCAAAATTGCTCAAAAATAAACTCTGTTTAATCGCTTTCAAACCTACTCTATAAGGGGTTTTTCGGGGTGCTGAACACGAATCGGAAGTCCTTTTTCGATAAAACGCTTCTTCCATGGTTATTTTCGCGTTTTTTCATCAAAATTGCTCAAAATTAACTCTGTTTAATCGCTTTCAAACCTACTCTCTAAGGGGTTTTCGGGGTGCTGAACACGAATCTGAAGTCCTTTTTTCGATAAAACTTCCTTCATGGTTATTTTTGCGTTTTTTCATCAAAATTGCTCAAAAATTAACTCTGTTTAATCGCTTTCAAACCTACTCTCTAAAGGGTTTTCAGGGTGCTGAACCGCGAATCTGAGGTCCTTTTTCGATAAAACGCTTCTTCTTGGTTATTTTCGC
>JAVIWC010009368.1:0-13250 GCA_031894815.1 Creontiades dilutus | reverse complement strand
CATGCAGTCACCTTCAACAAATGCTTCGGTGTCAAGGTGTTGAAGAAGTTGCCAGAAAACATCAACGATCGGCTACTTCAACAATTCGAACGTGCCCACAGGTGGGTAATACGATCAAATAGACCTCCTGGGTTCAACCTCAATGATTAATTATATCGAACGCAGCCACCAAGAAACGTTGCATTCAAGTTCGATAGCTGGGAATTTCCAAAAACACACTTTCTTCTAATTTTGACAAAGACTAATCGAAATATCAAATCGTCCCTGATTTGATCGTTTTTGTTTTATTCTCCAGAAATGGCCTTGAAATCACAGTCCTTAGCTAGTGATTTAGAGGCCGTGATGTATTTATTCATTTATTTATATATAATAGGTGTTATAATATGTACACGAGTCCATGAATGTGCGGTTCCATGACCTGCCGTCCATAACTGATAAAAACAGTTAGTTGTTAAGAGAAGCATGTACATTTGATTTCATGACTGCCTGCAATATACATCAGTTTCATTTCGAGTGGTAGGTTTGAAATTTCTGAATCGGAATTCATTATTCTGTTGAATACACCTGCTTTGTACCTTGACAGCTCTCTTTTCAATAAATTTATTACTTTGTCGATAATTTCTAATGGAATAAAACCATGGTGACAGCGGTAAAAAACGATAGTTTTCTGAAGAGCGAGAGTATTGCAACGCACGTAGATTACCCATGAAAACATCGAAATCGGTTTGTCCTTTGCATGCTGCCTGTCACTAGAATATCATTGGGAACAGCATTTTCCTCTTCCCCCTCAGATTCCCGTGTTAAATAACACTCACTATTTCTGAATCAGTATTTGTCGACGACGACTAGCCATTTTGGCAGAAGGAACATTCAATAACCTTGAAATACCAGAACTGGCGGGCGGTAAAAAACTATCAACAATGGCAAGATAGTTACTTGAAAGATACCCGAACGGGTCGTAGTACGCACCTGAGAGTAATCAAGAAATTGCCCGGGACTTAAGAGAAGCATGTTAAATATTAAAACATGGTGACAGCGGTAAAAAACTAAAGAGGCACGCTGTAGATAGATCACCGAAGAATATCGTCGGGTTTGGTGCAGTGCCGGCTGGATAAACACCTAGATTCCCGTGTTAACTGTGAGTACTATCACGAAATAACCTATCAACAATGGCAAGTTCCGTAGCTACGGTTTCTTTGGCTCCACTAGAATGGTAGTGACATGTCGCGGGGTTGGATTCGATATAAACGTCGATTTGAGTGATTCATCTATGCTTATTACGAAACAGCCAAAGATAAGCGCAAGATAGCGATCCTTCTGAACGGCGCTGGTGATGAGGCAAACGACGTGTTTGATTCGTTCATAGGAAGCATCCCTGATGAAAAAAGGGAAAGCCTGAGTGAAATACTGCAACAATTTGATAGACATTATGCTCCCAAAGATAGTATCACGTACCAGAGACACCTGTTTTTCACACGCCAGCAAGAAACTGGTGAAACATATGAGCAGTATATGACAACTTTGAGAAATCTGGGTGTGGTCTGCGAATTTGGCACGTTATACGATGGGATGGTGCGGGACATTTTCACTTGCGGAATACTTAACAGGGAGGTGAAGGCTAGGCTGATCGGAATGGGTGATGTAACAAGTGATAAGGTCCTTGAAACGGCTAGAAATCTGGCAACGATAAGTAGACAGGTGCAGGAGCAGGCGAGTGCAGTAGAAGAGCCGGTAGACATAATTCGCAGAAGAACTTCTAAATCCACTGGGTTTCCTAAGCCAGAGAACAGTGGGAGTGTTCGACATGAGGAGTCTCAAAGGTACGACTGTAAATTCTGTGGGTACAAGCATGCTAAGCGACAATGTCTAGCCTTTCGGAAGACCTGTAATGCATGTGGAAAATCCTACCACTTCGCTACTGATTGCAAATCTAGAAGACGGATCAACCTGTTGGAGAACGAAGATGTTGGTTGAGAGCAGTTTGAGATGGACATTCTTCAAATTGATGAGCTGCAAACACCTGCAGTGGTACACTGCAGAGCTGGAAATCAATGAACGTTCGATCACCTTGAAGATTGACAGTGGAGCCCAATGCAACGTAATGAGCGTTAAGGAGTACAAACGGCTGGGTTTTTGTGAAGAACTTCAGGAAGCAAAGGTAAAGATTACGTCATTCACAAAAAACGTTGTGCCAGTAGTAGGGAAAATCATTATTCAAAGCAGGTATAGAAATAAATCTTTTCCACTCTGTTTCTATGTTGTGGATTGTGATTGCGTAAATATATTGGGACTGATGAGCAGTGAGAAGCTAGGCTTAATTAAAAGGGTTTGCTCGATTGAAACGAATTCAGGTTATCAAATACAAAGGCAATATTCCAAGTCATTTGAGGGCGAAGTGGGTTGTGCGCCATATTCCGTTAGCATCGAGATCCATCCCACTGTAAAACCAGTGATTTCTCCCGTACGTAGGATCCCTTTCAAATTACTTTCCAAAGTTAAGTCCGAACTTGACCGAATGATGAGCATCGGTGTTATTGAGCGGATATCAAGTCCAACCGAATGGGTAAACCAGATGGTGGTAGTGCAGAAAAAGGATGGGTCGTTGAGAGTTTGTATGGATCCAAGACCATTGAATAAGGCTATTCGGCGACCCCACTTTCCATTCCCTATTATAGAAGATATTACATCTAATTACAGTGGTGCCAAGGTTTTTTGCAAATTAGATGCAAAATCAGGGTTTGAGATGTATGAGAAAAGTTTTCAATTGTGCACATTTGTCACGCTGTGGGGTAGGTTTATTTTTAAAAGATTACCCTTTGGTGTCTCATGCGGGCCTGAACTGTTCCATGGTTTTATTTCTCAAGCGTTCAGAGGTATAGAAAATGTGTTTACCTTTCAGGATGATATTATTGTGTGGGCCACCTCTAAGCTTGAGATGAAACAAAATTTGGTTCAGGTATTTACTGCAGCACTAAGAAACGGCATAAAATTCAATTTACAAAAATGCGAATTTTTTGTTAAGAAAGTAACGTTTTTAGGCCATTCGTTTAGCCAACAGGGAGTGGAAGTAGACCAAGAGAAAATAAGAGCGGTCATGGCATTAAAAACTCCTAATAGCAAAAAATCTCTGCAACGGGTCTTAGGTTTATTCAACTACGTATCGAAATTTATCCCTAATTATTCTGAGTGCACGGCTGACTTGAGGGAGGTTCTAAAAGATGACGTAGAATTCTCGTGGAACACAGCATTAGATAAAACTTTTGAAAAATTAAAATCCATGTTATGTAAGGCTCCTATTCTCAGATATTACGATCAGAATAAACCAATAACCTTGACAGTTGACGCAAGTTCTCATTCATTAGGAGCAGCTTTGCTACAGGAAGGTCTCCCTTTAGCCTATGCATCTAGGGCCCTCAGTGACACGCAACAAAGATACGCACAAATTGAGAAAGAATTGTTAGCCATTTGTTTTGGTGTTGAACGATTTCGCCAATATGTATTTGGACATGATGTAGTTGAGGTGGAAACAGACCATAAACCGCTCTTGGGTTTATATGAAAAGCCCTTGTACAAAATCCCAGTGCGCTTACAGCGGATGTTAATGAGACTGCAACCATTTAACCTTGTAACGTTGGCCACGCCATCACTACGCGTCGCTAGTGTGACTCCCCGTTACTTAATCATTAGTCTATGCTCAATCTGATCCATATTCAATAACCCAACAATTTAATATCCATACCATAACCTTTTCACATTAGTAACTTCATTAATTCAGAATCAAATAACCTCACTGTTCTTTTCTCGTTCTTATCTTGTGTAGCTCGTTAAATTAACCCCCTCCTTCTTTCTTCGGAAAATTACCAAAAACCCTATCAATCGACTTTTGTCAACTTATTATTTCTATTTCGTTTGTCTTCAGACTTTTTCATTGTTTCTCAGCTATCGCTCAGGTTTGTTTTTCTTTTTATTTATATTACTCTTTTGCTGCTTTAGCATACTATTCTTTCTTTTCTCTTTTTCCCTCGAGGACAGGCGTTTTCTTTTATTATTTCGCATCATTATATTTTTCTTTTCCTTTCAGTTGTTTGTATCATTTTGTTTCCTTGTTTTTGACTTCTCTTTTGAGAAAAGTGAAGTTTATTTCTCACTTAGATAGTGAGTGGTAGCAGAGTCTGCATTGTGGCAATAGTGTCTATTACTATCGTTTTGACGGTAATACTTGCTATTGTCTTACAACCTTAAAATAGTTCACTAGTTCTGGATACCAGCATCGTTTCCAGTTGGTCTGCTCAATTTCGTATTATTTTCAGTGAACTAGACGAAGTTATTCTGTATTGAATTATAAGTAGCTTTATTGACTTGTTTTTACAGTTGATAGAACACTTAATCTGTGACAAAACATTTATGGAACCTAATCTAAAACAAAATTCCAGTATGGACCCTGGTATCTTGAAACTTAATGAATATTGTGAGCATCGCAAGCCGACAAAATTGACGTGGGACCATCGATAATTAACATCTCCAATTATGATTTTAATGTTCTATGTTTTTTTAATGGTTTATCTGATAAAGGGGGGCTCGTCCCACATTTTCGCCCCCCTTCCTTTTGTATTACGGTTTTGAAGTTGGTTGGTCGTGTTGGGTGCTTTGTAACCCTTATTTTATTGTAAGCCGAGTTCTTGGAATCTGGGAGGCTCCGGGTTTTCTGTTTATTTGGTCAATGGTCCTGGTAGGGGTTAGGATTGGGCAACACACGGTAACAAGGAGGGGAACCGAGGAGGCGTCAGCCGAGACGTTGAGGAGGATCGCTCTCTGCTCTTCTTGACTCCAGCCGATCAACAGGACCGACGTCACCCCCGAGGAGACCAGGGGCCGAGGGTGGCCGACCGCCACGTCGCCGACTCTCCGCTTTGGACCCACCGCCTCTCCGCCGTGGAAGCGCCGCCTACATACCCCATACATCAAGGTATTGTGTTGCCCCATCCTATTTAATACCTGAAGAGTTGTGTTTTTTGTTAGAGTTCCGCATTTATGGCCCCAGATCCTAAGAATGAGGCTATAGGGGCCCAGCATCGGCGCCAACTTCATAGGGCCAATGTTAAACGTTTCCCCTAATATAATGGTTCAAATGGACTAACGTTATTCTGAGTTCTACCGAAGCCCCTCGTTCCTAATCCTTGCACACCCCCTACACGCTCCCATTGATCTATTTACACCTAGTTCAGGGTATATGGGTAAGATAGGGAGCGTTCAGCGGCTCCGCCCCCGGGCCTGTGCTTCTCCCGTTTTAGGTGCTGCCTCCAGGGACTTCAAGAGCTCGCCACCCGATCCGCAGGTACAGGACACAAGAGGAGAGCACCGGAGTAAGAGCACGGTCTTAGGGGCGCGGCGAATGCAGGACCTTGGGTAAGTTACCGCCCGGGGGAAGTCGCTGTCCCCCCGGGACCCTCCTCGCGCCGTAGGGAAAGTCAGGTTGGCGGCCCGAGGGGGGTGGGTGCTGACATTTTGGTGGAGGCGCCGGGTACCAAATTCAAGGAAAAAAAGCTTAATTGAACAGCCGGGTACCAAAAAAAAAAAAAAAACTTAATTGAACAGCCGGGTACCAAATTCAAAAAAAAAAAAAAACTTAATTAAACAGCCGAGTACCAAAGGAGAAAAAAAAAATTAATTAAACAGCTGGGTATTTGATTTTTTTTTCCGCCGTATAACCAAATTCTGTCCAATTTTTGTCAAGAAACCTTCCGTTCCCGAATTTCGAATTTCTATACAAATTTCTATAAATTGATGGGGTGTGCAATGGAACAGAGAAGGGGAGAAAGGGCAAAAAACTTGCGGAGACAGGGTACTCTCTGAGTATTGCATAAACTGTAGTCCATTATTGACAAGTTAAACCCTCAGGATCTGGGGATAGGGTAAAATAGAAGTTTCTAACACCACAACGGGCATCACAAGGGGGTCGGAGAAAAGGCACCTCGGACGTCTGGGTCTCTTGGGGGTGTTATGCAGCAAATTTCGAACTGTTTAAAGTGGACATTATGCGAAACAATCAAGAAGTGAGAAGTTGAAGTGTTTGAAATGAAGTTTTAGTGTAATTAGTTCTAACGTTATTATAAGTAGTTATTTTTTCGTACTATTATTAACGAATATTGGATAAGCTTAATTTATTGAAACACTAACTCGGACTTCTGCAATGCTTCTGCTTATCAACCTGCTTGGTTTATTGGTGAACCACGAAACCAATTGAAATTTCAAGATGGGAAGTTCCTTAATTCTGGGGAGATTCGGGAAAGCGTAGACTTCCGGGAAACCCGACAATTAAATTTTCAAGATCTCAAACCGACCCGAGGAAAGTTGCGAAAACCCGAGTCTTCGGCGCCACCAATTAAGGAATTCGATTCCCAAACATGGCCCGCTAAACTGTTTCATCACTCACAACAATCTTTCACGACCTCAGCGCAGTATTGATATTACTCAATGACTTGAGATCAGCATTTCACCAATGTCAATGTTATCTGTTTCAGGGTTTGAGCTTTGTTTTTAAAAACAAGTAGATTTCAATAGCCTCCACAGACAGCGGAATTTGGGTCATCTGTTTCAGCGGATCTGTTTTACCTATTTGTATCAGGTTTGATCTTTGTTTTTAAAACAAGTAACCTCGTACTCTTTCATCATCTAATGACCACCCATCAATACATCCTCCTAGCTCCCAATCTATAAGTCCAAATAGACCTTTTCGTTCCACCATTTCACATCCCAACCCCTCACTAATACTTTTCGGAAAAAAGTGTTTTTCTTGGAGGCGAAGATGAGGACTACCCATGGTTCGAGAGCCGTTTCAGGAAGGTCGCTAGGACGAGAAGGCGCTTATTCACCTGGGCGATTCGCCGACGGACAAAGCAGCGGAGTGGTACTCCCTTAACGAGGCGTCCTTCACCACCTTTACGAGGCGTACGAACCCCCGGATCGAGAGCCGTTTACGACTTGAGTCCCGGAGACAGGCGAGGGGAGAAACTCCGTTTGCCTTCGCTAACTCCATGTTAACTTTGTGTCACAGGGTCGATCCAGGGATGTCCGCTGAGGAGATCGCACATTATGTCCTAAATGTGCTGAACTACGAGTCCTACCGAGCTCTGCACGCGACCTGCTGGATTGCGTCCGTCGAATAGAAGAGTTCCTGCTTCGAAATGAAGACCACGAGATGTTGCCGCTTTACCGTTCACCGAGAGGCGTCACCAGCACCTTCCGGACGAGCCACGCCACCAGGGAGAAGCTCCTTCGATCTGCAGGAATTGGGCCATAGCCTGACCAACGTACTACAGAAAGTTCAAAAGATAAGTGCTGATCTAAGATTTTCTGCACCAAATTATTCACTGAGGTCTCATTGCAATAACCATAATTATAGGGGTTTGGGAGGAGGACGCAAAATGACTTGGAATTGTAATTATAATCAAAATAATAGAGAAGCCGATAATCAGAATATTCGGAGGGATAATCGTAATCAGGGGGGTTATAACAACCATAGGTCAGATGATAATCGATAAAATTTTATAATGGGGGAACAAGTTATAGTCACCACTTATACTTTGTAACGCTGGAAGGCTTTTACAAATAAACACTTTCATTTCATTTCATCACCACTTATTATAATCACAGAAAATTATAATACACATCCAGATGAATAATTAGTTTCATGATTCCCTTTTTAGCGGATCCTCCTCCGAAACCTCATTGTCCAAGGTCCGTGTTAGGTGTTAGTATTAAGGAATTCACGCAACTAAATCCAAGAAGCGTTAATTTAATTAAGGTCAGTTGTAAGGATAGCTGTAATACGTGAGGATACGGTAATGTATCCGTCGTTCTCTCTAGACACTAAGAAGAAGCTAAACTTCTGCCAGGCGAACGGGGGGAAATAAATACCAATAAATAAATGAAATAAAATGAAATGAATACCAAAATAAGATAAATAAATACGGGGATAAATGGGGTATGAATCTGAAGAAAAACTGTTACGATGTTCATGGTCTAGGTCGATCAAGGCCAAGTCCGTCCGTTTGAGAGGCGTCAATCGCCCGGTCACAGACCTAGCGGCCCTTTAACTTTCCGGAGAAATTGCCGACGCAGGACAAGGTCGCGCTCGTGACTCTGCTGAGGCTATACGATGACAAATTTTCCCGGAATGAGACTGACCTCTGCAAACTACGCGGTTACGAGATTTCTAGGTTGCAGCCTTTCACGGGTCTTGTTTGGAAGACGATCACGGGGAAATGAATAGGCCTAGCAGGGGAGATTTAAATTCGGGACCGCTCCGATATAATATGAGTGGTTCGCTTGAGTATTAGGGAAACCAGGCCTAGGATGTAGCGTTGATTTTAGAAGGGGGTTAAAAGGAAGAAAAATAAATGATTTTGTATTAAACCTCAGGTTCATGCATTCTTTCCATAGGAAGTAGTTGTCGCAACCACGTCCATACTGTTTGTGGGACTTTTGTTTTTATTTTTGGGGGGTTATTAGTTGTTTTTATAAAATGGTTGTGAAATAAGTTGGAAAATAGGGGGGAAATTATGTTGTTTTTCTTTAGGTATTGGGGTATGTCAATTAAATTTGTGTGAATAGAACCCATTGTTTTGAGGGTTTGCATCTAATGTTCGCCTGGGAGGTGTGTTAGTATGTTAACGATTAATTACCTAGTTTATGTAAATCAGGTCATCTCGAGGCGATTCATTATACATTATTAGGTAGGTTATTCTGGAAGGGAAGAGTCCGTGTATAGCGTACGCTCGGTGATGTGATTAATAAGTGTTTATTAGAGACCCCGGGGGGCGCTGCGTTTGATGCGCATTGGTTTAATGGTTTGAGGGGCGCTGCGTTTGATGCGTCGGAGTTTTGGTTAAATGGTTCGGGGACTAGAGTGAGCGGATGTTTATGATATGATAGTGTTGCATTTGACGTCGCCTTTTTAATGTTTCTAGTCCTTCTCCGGCGTCCGATGTTTTGTTTTTCCGCCAGGTAAGGCGAGGTTGAATTGAATTGAATATTGAAATGAATTGAATATGAATATTGTGAATAATGAGAGAATATGTAAAAACCGCGTCCATGTATGTGAGTTATTGTTTTACGCGTCCAAGTTTTGAATTTTGTTTCCCGCCACCTAGTGAGAAGGCCGGTAAAATAGAGACCATGGGTTGTACGCATACATGGGCTGTAGGGAAGGAAGGTACCTGTTTTTCCCCAGGAGTTTGAAGTAGCGAGTGCTGCGTTTCGTGTTGCATCGACCATGAAGTGAACTATGGGGTAGCAGCACGAAACTAGTTGTAACTTACCTTATGTAAGTTTACCCTGTGGGACATATCGGATGATCCACTGGCCCATGGGGATAATTAGGCTAGTAGTTTGTAATCACGCTGGGTCTGGTGCAGGTTCATAGAGTCGGTTTGTGGACCAGCTCAGGGTGTTAGGTTTAGTGTAGTCTTAAGTTTTATTATGGAAAGGTTTCACGGAGGTGTAGATGTATGAGGTGACATGTTGAGTTCAGTTATTCCTGTGTAAACGGGTAGAAGCACGGTTTTTTTAATATTATGTAAGTAGTATTACGTGATAGTTTTTTAAGTTGCGCACCGCACTCTCAACTCTGGGCTTTTTCTCTATTTTGGTTCATCAGTGTAATTAGTGCAGATTGTACGGTCCTTCTTTCAAGTAGGGACACTTTCCAGAATGGGTGTTGGATGTTCAAAGAGACCTTGAACGCACTAAGGGATTCGTGGTCGTGCTGTTCCAAGACCGGTGTATCCACTTCATATTTGGACTGTTACGGACTGACGGACTTACTGACTAGAGGGGTCATCCCTCGACCAGGCTTTTTCAATAACACAGGACTGACGGATGGGGTGTGTAGAGTTTATTTTTTATGTTCGGCGATTGTTCGTTCCGTTTGTGTCGGAGTTCCTGTGGTACGGTGCGGGTTGGTGCGTACGGGGGCCTAGCTAACCTCCGTCCGCTCTTTCCCCCCGGCCCGTGGGTCCTTTGATCAAGCGATGAGTGGCTATCGTTGGGTAGGCGCTGCCCGGGGCTCGACGGGAGGTGTTGTCGACCGCGTCCCGTTGTTGCCTCTGGGTTGATGGCCTTGTTTTGTTAAGTTTTTAGTTTTGTTTGTTTCCTTTGCCGTTTTTATCACCGTCCTTTTGACTTAGGGTTTTTGGGGGGAAATTTCAACTAGCAGGTCCGCAAGGGTGGTTTTTCTTGAAAATTAAATGGTTTTGCATTGCCGGCCTCCCTGCTCTTGGGCATTATGTCCCATGTGTCCCGTACTCGAAAACGATCACTGGACCGCCTTTAATCCAGATGCTGTATAGGCACTGAAGAAGCGGGGTGGTTGCATATAATCGAAAGAGTATGCTACACGGGTTTTTCTTTGCTGTTCGAATGTAGGGGTCTAATTTGAAAGCAACTATCACAGTTATGCGGTCGTGAGATGGAGGGTGGAACACCTACTGGCGGTTAATGCGGGGTTGCTCCCCGGTAGGGACGTATCCAAGCGTTTATTTGTTAGGGTCGTACGTACGAATTTTCGGCTTTTATCGCGGGGTAGTAGTGGAGGTGAATTTGAATTTTTTGATTATTATTATTATTCTTGGGCGCGGCGCTCCCGTGGCTCTCCGTCTCCGCGGACAAAGCGGATGTAAATACTTGGTGACGACGAATCTCGCCCTTCCAAGGGGTTAAGCAGTACTCTGACGTGGGGTGTCGGTTTTTCCGGACCCTTGACCATAGTGGCAATAGTAGGATTGGTGGATACGCTCTTTTGGGGGTGTGTGGATCTCGGTCTTGAGGCAAAGCAGCACGGTTGCGGGTTACTTGGTAGCGCTTAGAGGAATTCCGGGAATGGTCTACTCGCTTTGCAGCGGGGTGATAAGAGTTGGTTTGTTTGGGGGGTAACTTCTCTGTTGTTTTTTTTTTAACTCGAGGTGACCGGATAGTATCACTATTTTCGTTAGTCTTTAAGCTTCAATTGTAAGTGTTTCTTATGTAATGTTCTTTTGTTTTTCATTGTTCCTAGTCGTATTGTTCGTTTAATTGTGTTTTTTTTTTCACTTGGCCTACGTGCCGCTTTTTGGTCTCGCGGGGGCTTGCATGCCCCTGTTTCGAACTTTTACTGTTCCATATTTTGTCCTTCCTCAGGTGTCTGGCGTCCTGATTCGCGGGGACGCGAATTTTGCTTGCCTGGGGGAGAGATGTGAGCATCGCCCGCCGACAACGGGACAAATTGACGTGGGACCATCGATAATTAACATCTCCAATTATGATTTTAATGTTCTATGTTTTTTTAATGGTTTATCTGATAAAGGGGGGCTCGTCCCACATTTTCGCCCCCCCTTCCTTTTGTATTACGGTTTTGAAGTTGGTTGGTCGTGTTGGGTGCTTTGTAACCCTTATTTTATTGTAAGCCGAGTTCTTGGAATCTGGGAGGCTCCGGGTTTTCTGTTTATTTGGTCAATGGTCCTGGTAGGGGTTAGGATTGGGCAACACACGGTAACAAGGAGGGGAACCGAGGAGGCGTCAGCCGAGACGTTGAGGAGGATCGCTCTCTGCTCTTCTTGACTCCAGCCGATCAACAGGACCGACGTCACCCCCGAGGAGACCAGGGGCCGAGGGTGGCCGACCGCCACGTCGCCGACTCTCCGCTTTGGACCCACCGCCTCTCCGCCGTGGAAGCGCCGCCTACATACCCCATACATCAAGGTATTGTGTTGCCCCATCCTATTTAATACCTGAAGAGTTGTGTTTTTTGTTAGAGTTCCGCATTTATGGCCCCAGATCCTAAGAATGAGGCTATAGGGGCCCAGCATCGGCGCCAACTTCATAGGGCCAATGTTAAACGTTTCCCCTAATATAATGGTTCAAATGGACTAACGTTATTCTGAGTTCTACCGAAGCCCCTCGTTCCTAATCCTTGCACACCCCCTACACGCTCCCATTGATCTATTTACACCTAGTTCAGGGTATATGGGTAAGATAGGGAGCGTTCAGCGGCTCCGCCCCCGGGCCTGTGCTTCTCCCGTTTTAGGTGCTGCCTCCAGGGACTTCAAGAGCTCGCCACCCGATCCGCAGGTACAGGACACAAGAGGAGAGCACCGGAGTAAGAGCACGGTCTTAGGGGCGCGGCGAATGCAGGACCTTGGGTAAGTTACCGCCCGGGGGAAGTCGCTGTCCCCCCGGGACCCTCCTCGCGCCGTAGGGAAAGTCAGGTTGGCCCGAGGGGGGTGGGTGCTTCTATCAATGAACAATTTTTCAATCAACAATTTGCAAATAAACCAACATATCAAGTCCCAGAACTAAAAATCATAACAGCCAATGGTAGTGAGCTCACGGCCAATAAGGCTGCTAAATTAAATATTAAAATTGGTAATAATTCATGGGCATATCAATTCTTAATAACACCGGAACTTGCTGCTAATACAATATTGGGATTAGATTTCATGACTAAAGCGAACTTACTTTACCAGGTGTGTGACGGAACAACATCCTTTAAGCATAAACCAGAACAAATAATACCTCTCCGTCCCCATATAACAACTAATATGCATTTCCCAGAGCCCCATCGTGAGCGTATACACGTTCTCAGGGAATCGCAACCTGATAAAACTATACAGTCCTTCCTATCAAAAGTGATAGACGACTATTCAGATGTAATTTGTGAAACTCCTGGCCGAACTAACTTAATTGAATATGCAGTACAACTAAAAGATAATGTTATTAACCCACCTACAGCAAAATGCGCATATCATGTAAATCCGAAATTATTACCCATAATGAAAAAAGAAGTTAATAAATTAACAGAATGTAATAAAATGGAGAACACTATAAATTAATTAAACTCTTTATTAGGTATTCAATCTAACTCATTAGTCGCCGATACATCTTTTACAATGAACTCTGTCTCCTCCCTTAATACAAATCTTCTTCCTCTTTAGATTCTAAATAAAACATGGATCTTTGTGAACCAACATGGATCTCATTTTACAACATCTTTCCCTTAAAACCAATAAAGAACAAATTCAACTTAAAACAAAAACACTAGAACATTAACTCGCTAGAGAATCATCTTAGGAATAACTACCAAAAACAATGGATCAAATGTTTTCTATAAACTACAATACTTGATACAAACAAACAAATACATCAGCTACTATTAGTTCCCATTTCAATCAAGTACATAAAAATATAATCATAAACAATAAAATATGTTACATATT
>JAVIWC010009367.1:0-12957 GCA_031894815.1 Creontiades dilutus | reverse complement strand
ACCGGGGTAACACAAAGTGCAGGCTATGTGAGGAGGCTGACGACGGCATCCCACATAATATTTGCCCTCACTCGCATCTCGTTGATTCGAACTCTTTGGGGCTCAAACCCCAATCAAGGGGCTGAATCTCCATGATTAAAAGTAAAACTCCCAGGAAAGTACAATAAGCCAGCAGGCTTCCGTATCCTCTTCTTCCTGGACTGCCGGTACTTGATTTTTATCCAACCATCAAAGCGAAAGTGCGAAAGAAGTGGGAATGGGAGTATAAAGGCTCGAAGAACGGTTTATACTACAAGAATGTGCAGCCCCTAATTCCCAAGAGACCCTGGTTTGTTGGATGTTTCGCCCATAGATCGCTTTGTAGAACCATGATTCGGCTGCGAACAAACCACGGAGTTTGTGAAGCATATTTAAACCGAATAAACCCAGACATACCACCTCAGTGTAGATTTTGTGACGCAGATGCAGGTACACTGGAACATTTAGTAATGGAGTGCCCTTTATTTTATACAGAAAGGACTATGTTATTTGATAATATTATTATTAATAATTTGATTTGTCAACCATTTAATTATTTAACGTTACTTCGCTCCAAAAATATCAGTATATATAGAGGAATATACAATTATTTATATCAGTGCAATATTTCAGTTTAATTTAATTAATTTTTGGTTTAAGTTTTACATAAATGCAATTTTGATACTATAATATGTTATAACCATGTGGCTGTAAAATGTTAATCATTAATGCCAAATAAAAATATTACACAGCTTATATTAAAGGAAAACTGAAGTTGCAAAATATTTCAGAGAATTAGTTTGTGCATCCCGTGTTGCTCTCAAAAGATGATTCGATGTGATTTCAAACAGACTGATATGAATGCAAACTTGGTTTTTTCGTTTACTCAAAACAAGATCAAATGGACGAAGATGGTTCATCCCCCATACCCTACATTTACGGTTTGTTTTTTCACGTAGTTTCGAATTTCAAATATAAATGCAAGAGTTTTTATTTCAAAGACTAAATGAAGACAAACAATAATTGCGTATCACGCTGAAACGCTGCAAATTCTTTCACTGGGGTTTATTATTCAATTGGCTTGCGTTCATGATTTGAATTTCTACTAAGCTTTGGAGTGTGCGTGGTTCACAGGATAGGGCGATTATTGAATTTCAGGAGATATGCATGGAGCACGTGAATCTGTTCTCGACCAAAATACCTATTTGGATTGATCAGTTGATCATATTTGTGTGCCTCCTGAAATTCAATAATCGCCCTATCCTGTGAAACACGCAGACTCCAAAACTTAGTAGAAATTCAAATCATGAACGCAAGCCAATTGAATAATAAACCCCAGTGAAAGAATTTGCAGCGTTTTTTTATTGAACCTCAATACCCCCACAATAAAAACATCTATAAGTTATCAAGTCCTTTGGCACTCGTATTGCGTTAAAACTTCCCCAAATCCAAATTTAAACGATGTAGCCAAAGGTAGACAGATGTAGAGGAGGCACACAAATAACATCAACTGATCAATCCAAATAGGTGTTTTGGATGATAACCGATTTACGTGGTCCTATGCATATCGCCTGAAATTCAATAATCGCTCTATCACCTGTAAAACACGCGCACTCCGAAGCTTAGTAAGATTCAAATCATGAACGCAAGCCAATTGAATAATAAACCCCAGTGAAAGAATACTTATTTACCCCAGTAATAATATTGAATAATAAACCCCAGTAATAATATTGAATAATATTTACCGTACGGCGCACAGTGGTTGGAAACGGCCTTAAAACGGAAATAAATCCTGGCACGCTCTACTTCTTCAAAAATGTTCAGAAAAACGATCATAACCCATGGTTGTTGACCTGCTGCATCGATCTAGCCTATAGCCAAGCAAGTAGGATCAATCGTTTCCCAGTATTAGCCGTACTTTGACTGCCACATCTCGATTTTCGTTACGTATTTAGAACAGAACATCATAAATATAATACATATAACCTGGAGTGAGTTCATTGTACAATTTTCAAAGCTATATAAAATTGTAAATAGTAAGAAGACACCCTGGGAGGGGTGCTCGTGCAATAAAATTCACTCTAATCGCGTTTTTCAAATTCATCAATTAAAATCGTACGTTCAATGTAGGTGTCTTACATTTCTCCATAAATACAATGGTAGGTATACAAAAAATACAAACATTTTTAAAATAAAGGTGCTCACCCGGTTCTTTATTTGTTCTTTATTTAATGTTGGTTAAAATCAAATTCATTCATCAAAATCATTTTTCAAAAATGCAGCGTTAATTAGATCTTGCGACTGACTGGCCCTAAGATTTGAAATCTTGTATCTCTGAGCTAGCTCAGAGCAGCCTTCGAACGCTTTTTCCACTCTTCCTCTTCTACGAGTATTTATATCTTTTGAGGAGGAACTATCCGACTGAAGAGTCGAAAAACTGACTATGAACTCACCCTCAAGCCAGTCACCATACTTTCTAATGAATTTCTGCTTACTTTGGCCAACAGCTCGGAACCTTTCCTTCAAATGAGGGAGGAAGCGCCTCTCAAACTGTTCCTTTGCCTCTGCCACTTGAGAATCCGACAAAGATCGGTGGGTATTTATCAAAAGCACTTCAAAATCCCCACCGTTGAAAAAAAATTCACTCAACTCTTTATACGAAAACCGTATTTCCGATGTCATTTCTCCGGGAACACGTTGGGAATCTTGAAACGGACTGAATGAGGTGATGCATGTTGTATGAGAGTGTTAACAAAGAAAATGATTACTTTGAACCTTTTCTCGTTTTCGCCGATTGTCTCGTGATTAGCGCGCCTTGAGGCATCAGGCCGGCACCGACAGTTTTAAGATATCTGGTACTATTTACATTCAAAACGCTGCGGTGATCACGGGCGGTTGCAGGCGGTAACGAAACTTTCAGGGTACACAGTACAATGTGTCTAGCATCGAAAAATCGCGTTGCGACGCTGGAGGATATTGGAGCTTTTTTTCAAAGTCAAGAAACACATAAAATTAACTTAAAACGGCTGTATTTTTAATGCAAACGCTTCAAATATTTTAATTTTGACCTGGTAGCTCTATAGTGGTGAAATATAGGATTTCATGAGAGCAAGTAGTCACTCGACTTAATTTTAAAATAAAACTGTAGGCACTTCCCATTGCGATTTCATACAGTTCAAAATCAGCAAAATCGTCGAAGTTTCATCTTAAAACGGGCAAAAATAGGATTACGCATTTTTTCAACAAAAAAACATTATTATATCTGGAATCTGAGGGAAACTCTCTTCCACAAACGGATGTCCAATCATACAAATTTTACATTTTGGAAATCTCTATTATTTCCGCATTCCAACCACTGTGCGGCGTACTTGCCGGCTCCGATGCGAAAGTCGACTGGCTGGTCAGTGAATGCGGTTTTGACAAAGCTTTCAACTACAAGAAAATCAACGTTCTGGAGGCCTTGAAATCCGCCGCCCCCAAAGGAGTTGATTGTTACTTCGACAATGTAAGTATTGACGTCTCACATTTCAGTTAAGCCCATTTCAAAGAAATATCTCAAACAAGGTCAATATTTTGGGTACAAGAACCTATAGAAAACGCTGGTTTATAAACGCGTGGTTTAAAATGCGGCGTGGTAAAGTACACTTTTAATTACGTGATAGTTACGGACCAACCTTTCCAGCGACCACCCTTTGTTTCACTAAGAGACTTCTGGCCCAGATCAGGTGCGCTAATCCAGCCTTCTGTAGAATGATCCTTCACCGGGTGGTTAACCGTTTCGACGGCTCGCAATCATGTACGATTTGCAATACGCACACCCCAGACACCCTTTTTCATATGTATCTACCTGCCCCGTTTACAATTATGAACGTTTCAGGTTTTTTGGCTCCCCTCATTTTGATGAAAATTTCTTTCGCGCTCTTCTCCATTTCAAAGACAAATCTGAAATCACTAGGACCGTAGGGCTCCTGCAGACAGTGCTCAGGCAAAGAGCGTTCACCATAAATGAAGGCTTCATCATAGCCTGAATATTCTGTAGGCGTATGCCTATTTCTATTGTCACTAATTTTACTTGAAGTTATGTTTTAATTTTTATGCCAGTTGTTCAATCCATAATCAATTTTATTATTAGTTGACCCAAGCTGTATTTACTGTTCCATTTTATATACTTGTCTTTCTGCACATTTCTGAATGCGAACTCTTGTGAAAAACGTATTGTTTACCACAATAAAGTCGTCTTCGTCTTCTTCTTCTCTTCTAGTTACGGACCATAAATTTTACCAACACTTCTGTCTGATTTTTGAATTGACAATTTTCCTACATCAATAATACAGGCCTGCGACATAAATTAAAAAAAAAAATTTATCAAGTGATTTTTACAGTATTTTCAACGCTGATTTCGGGGAAAATAGTGAAAAAAAATCCATCATGAACAGTTATTTCACAAACGGCTCATCTAGTTTTCCCTTTTATCAATATTCCAGCTCTCTTCAGAGTATGAATTTTGGTTTTTAGGATCTCCATAAACTGTTATTTAGCCGTTTATATACTAGATATACGTAAAATAAAGAGTAGTTATGAAAACCTTGAGCTGGTTCTAAGTAAACTTTGCTATTCAGACCACAAATGGACAGTATGTGGTGATTTAAAAGTGATTTCAATGCTGCTTGGTCAACAAAGTGGCTATACAAAATTCCCTTGCTTTCTCTGTGAGTGGGATAGTGAAGACAGAAAACAAAACCACATTAAAAAAGCTTGGCCCTTGAGAAAAACCTTGCAGGTACAGGTTGAAAATGTTGAGAGGAAAAGCCTTGTGGATCCCAAAAAGGTGTTACTGCCACAACTTCACGCTAAGTTGGGGCTTGCCAAAAGAAGGGGAGTGTTCCAGATATCTTTGTGTACAGTTTCCTGGTTTATCCGAGGCAAAGCTTGAGGAAGGGATCTTTGTTGGACCGGATATTAGAAAACTAATGACAGATTTCAACTTTGTGGACAAAATGGACACAAAAGAAAAGGCAGCATGGATATCTTTTAAATTTGTTGTTACCGGCTTCCTTGGAAACAAAAGAAATCCAAGCTACAATGGTCGCAGACATGCTCTACAACTTTAAGAAGCCGGGCTTCTTCCCTGATCTTGACTACTATCTGCAAACTTTGGTGATGTAAGAGAAGAAAAGGGCGAAAGATTCCACCAAGACATCAAAAAACGTCTGCCAAGTGGGTGTGGCACATAGCTTCCTCGTGTCCATAACATGACTGTATAGATCATTGAAAATTATTATTGACTAAAGAACTTCGTTCAATTAGGCGAAGTAAATATTGAATTAGGTAAATTTATTGTTATGCAGGAGCATAACTTGAGAAAATAAAGGTAGGCATGTTCAACTATTGAACAAACTATAGAATATACCTGATAAGTCCGAACAATCCCTGAAAATTTCATCGAAATCGGTCAAGTACTCCCGGAGTTATGCTTGTGGCAAGGATTTCACGTTTGCGCATGCGCAGAGGCTACTATTGATCCGGGGGTCATGAAACTCATAGGTGATCATCTACACTTTCAATAACTCTTTAAATTAATTTTCAAAATATTTTCAAATTTGTAGTTTTCAAAGTACTAAGTTGGCTAGTATACACTTCTCCCAGCGATTGATCCATGCAGAACAATGGGATGGTTAAGTTTCCAGCGATTTTTGCGCAGGACGTCTATGGAAAAACGCTGTCCTTTCATCGGGTACTTGAGCGGGGGTCTGAAAATCAGGTGAAAATGACGGACATCATTTTTGGTCAAACCGAATCAGGAGGGCAGTGTGACAGGGCGCATTGTCGTGGTGAAGCACCCACTCGCCGCTCACAATTTCTGGCCTCTTCCTCCTCATTCGCGCAATTTTCTAAGTAAACAACGAAATCGGTTAATTGTCTCACCTTGTTTGCAACATGGAATCGAAGAAACTGTCAGCATACCTTGTTTGACCTCACTTGACGGCTTTTTTGGGTCTCTGACCTTAACGACCCATCTACCTCGTAAGCCTCAGTTAACATTTTGAAAGTTTCCGTGAATGATTCCCCGAGTTTAACACAGAATTTGACAAGAACTCCTGCTCCTGCTTCGCGTCCATCGTCAAATTCGCCGCTGTACAAAATTGCGCTCCACTAGAAATGCGATAAAACTAAGAAGGTTATGCGATAATTCATGCGTGACTCACGAAGAGTAACGCTAACAGCTTGATTTTTAACACTCTCCGTTCGCGCGCAAAATCAAAAGTTCCGGAACTTTTTGATCAGACCTCGTAGGTGATCATCTACACAACAAACCGAACAATCCCTGAAAATTTCATAGAAATAAGTCAAGAACTCCCGGAGTTATGCGCGTAACAAGGATTTCACGTTTGCGCATGCGCAGAGACTATTATTGATCCGGGGGTCATGAAACCTATACGGGACCATCTACATCCCAACCCGCACAATCCCTGAAAATTTCATCAAAATCGGACTATAACTTCGTGTAGTTTTGCCCGTAACAAGCATTTGCTGACCAGACACACAGACAGACACGGAACCAAAATTGTTCAGAAAGGTCTAAAACGCAAAATGCGAGTGGAATTTTTGATTTTGGAGACAAAAAAATTTTCACATTCCGAAAGTGAAAACAATGCTTCCGCTACCTTAGTAGACTCGGAAGCAAAAATGAAAAGAAGATATCAAGGAAGATGGAACGCAAAAATGATAGCGGACTACTACTGGATGACAAAAAGAGATGATCCTCAACGAATCCGTAGCCGGGAAAAGCAATAAAAGAAACATCGACAGTAAGCAAACGCGTTATTAAAACGACTTATAATCCATCCCCTTGGGGGAGGAATCAGACGTTTTCAAGCGTCTGGGTCATCCTCTGAGCGTGGCGGAGCATTAATATCCGCATCCACCTCAATGGAAGGGGCAAATATGCCACAAAGCTTAAAGAGAAATGGAAGTGTGCTGGAAATGTAGTTTAGACCATGATTTATAAATAAAATAAAATTTTATAACATTGGAAAAAATGTGAAAATTGCTTAAACTTTATTATGCTGAAAAATATTCCTGTTTAGTGAGAAAACCTGACGTGATAGAAAAAAATGGATAGCATTTTTGAGATCAAGCTGAAAAGTGCATAAAAGTCAGTTATCAAATTTCAAACAACTTTTGAAGAAAAAAGATATTGCGGGCCTGTGTAAATGAATCAGATTTGGGATACCCAAAAACATTTGGTACTAAAATAACTTTCTTGAAATACTTAATCAAATTTGCTAATATTAAAAGGTTCTGTACCAGTCATAAGAATGCCGAGGTACTTCAATAAATTTGACGCAAGTACTTCTTAAGTGCTTTGAGTGCAAGTGATTAGTACGGTACAAATACTTGTAAAATCTATGTGTACTTCAATTCATATTACTTTCACTGTCAAACTCAAAAGTACAAGTATTTGCGTACTGTTTACATTTTTAACGATTCTAATTTGAATGCCATTGTTCCAGGTGGGCGGTCAAATGACTGCAGACGTCATTTCATCCATGAACAATTACGGGAGAGTAGCGGTGTGCGGTAGCATCTCGAATTACAACGCCGATCGCAGCAAACCAGTTTTAGGTGAGTTAGGAACCTCGGATTAAGACCGATACCTATTATATTGGGAAAACGCTGCAATTATTATGTTCTGTATACAAATAGTGGTGGATATGGATAGCTCCCTTGCCCCGTTTCTTGAAACTAAGTATGAATATAAATTTGAAGCTTCAGGGGTATCTTCTGGTTGTTGTAGGCAAATCGCCTCAGTTATTGAAGGGAGCAACTAGTCCATTCCATAGCCTTCTTGTAAAAAATCGAACTATTAAACGAAGTCTGAGGAATTATTCAAATTAATAACCACATTTCCTGAAACTTTCATAAAAATCGGATAAAAACTCTAGAAATTAAGGGTTATATTGGATAAAACGCTGCAATTATTCAAATGTATACAAATAGTGGTGGATATGGATAGCTCCCTTCAATAATCCCCCTATCCTGTGAAATGCCCCGTTTCTGAAACTAAGTATGAATATAAATTTGAAGCTTAGTACAGATTCAAATCATGAACGCAAGCCAATTGAATAATGAACCAAATATCATCAACTGAAAGAATACTTATTTATGCATATCTCCCCAGTAATAATATTGAATAATAAACGCAGTAATAATATTGATATTGATAATATTTGGATATATATTATCAGAATTAATTAATTCAACCCGTGTATCAGCTATATATTATCAGAATAACTACACTAGAAGTATTCACATCGGCTATCACTCCAGTATCCACATTCACTACAACTCGACTATCGGCCGGACATCACTAGGTTACAACGAAACAATAATAAACGAAAAAACGCAAATGTTGGCACCATAAATCGTGCCATACATCGGGAATGGTTTGACCTACGGACGTGGGGAAGGGCTCATTCGATTCCTAATGGTATGTTCTTCAAATAGGAAAATATTTAGGCCGATTCGACTATTTTTGAGGTTTTCAGGGATTTTACAAAACTTTCACAGCCCTTAAAGGGCACTTTAAATTGAGTGAGGGGGCTGGCTCAAGAAGTGGGGCGTCGTCGGACCAAGATGGATTTTTCCTGAAAATTTCAGATTTTTTGCTCCAGCCGTTTCGGAGATATCGTGCGTACGGCGGACGGACGGAAAATTTTTTATTGCAGATTCGGATTCTACACCCTTTGAAACGTAAACCATGAAATTTTCAGGGGGGGGGGGGGGGGGGGTTAGAAATTGTTTCTTTTTTTTTCATGAGCGATTACAATGGTTTATTATTGAATAATAAACCAAAAGGGCCATCTTCGAATGAGCAAACAAAGCTTCTGCTACCTATAGATAGACTCGAAGCAAAAGTCAAACCCTACAAAACATTCTCTTCTGAATTTAAACCAAACGCCTGGGATTATAGCAGATAGATTACAGCTTGCTGAGAAAGCAGCCAGTTAACTTTGTGAAACTTATTTGGTTTTTCAGTTCCGGATTCTCAACTGAATGTCATCATCAAGCAAATCAGATTGGAAGGATTCCTAGCTCAGCGGTGGCTTGGGCCGAAGTGGTTTGAAGGAATACAACAACTGGCTGAGTGGATTAATCAAGTAAGACTGCTAACCTGATCTATATTAGAGTCTAAATTTGACGTTATTAAAAAAAGCCTGCCATGGTGGGTGTGGTACATAGGTAATAAGAATGAATTGATTATGAATAATTTAAAATGATTATAATTTAAGATTCTATTTTATGATTCTTAAAATATGTGGAAATTGAACTTGTTATTCACTCGATTCGTTGGATGTAAATGCCTTCAAAAGGTGAGTATACATGTACTGCGGGTTCGTCGCGCTAAATCCATACCAAATGGATCTTCTCAATTGAAATCGTTAAGCCCCAAGCTACCTCTTCTTGCTTCTACTTGAGCATAATGAAAGGATTACCAAGTAACAAAATAATGGTTGACGGATTTTAAGATTGCGCATGCGCTGAGTGATATATTAATTTGTGGGCGATGTCACTCATAGGGGACCATCGAAAGCCTAACCCTCCAATTCCCTATAAGTCTCATAAAAATCACGTGAAAATTATAAAAATTAAGCTCCTTGGAGACGACAGAGGGTGACGCGAAACGAAAATTATTGAGAAAGGCATTAAAAACTGTCGATTTTGAAGAAATCGATTTTTTACAACACAGAACCTGGCATAATGTGTAAGTCAGGAAATTTCTCATGCACACATATTCCTATCCATCGAATTGCTTCGAAAATCTCATCGAAATCGGTCCAAAATTAGTTTTAGTTTGAGCGTTATAAGGAAATGGTGTCAACTCAGATATCCGACTGATGGAGACACACGGGACTGATACCGACAAGCAAGCTCTGCAGTGCAAAACAGCAGGTTGAAATTTTAATTTTAAATAACACAAATTTCTTAAGCTTGTATAAACACAAACCCCACCTTCGGTATGTATAGGAAGTGAAATTAATGAAAATGTAAAACGCGAGTGGAAATTTCGATCTTGGAATGAAAAAATTGTTATATCAATCCAAAGTCAAACCAAAGATTCCGGTATCAAGATCTTAATACTGTATATTGCTACTTTGATTTCAATCTTGAAATCGTAGGTACCTACGTGAACATTACTTCCTCTATACCGAATTTGGGGAAGCTGTTGTGTTTATACAAGTTTAAAAAATCCATAATCAACGATTCCAAACTCCTTTTTGCATTTCAGAGCTTCCTCATCAATTTTCGTTCCGTGTGTGTCCATCTGTCAGATGTCTGAGTTGACACCATTTGCTTACAACGCTCAAAGTTTTGGGCCAATTTCGATGAGATTTTCAAAGCAAATGGATCGATAGGAATAGGTGGGCATGCGAAATTTCCCAAAGGACGCTTTGTGCTAACTTCTGAATTGTAAAAGATCGATTTCCTCAAAATCCTAAGTTCCCTAAGGATTTCTGAACAAATTTGATTCGTTGCATGTTTCACTGTCGTCAGATCCTTATCACACGAATAGTGCTGACAGTACAACTATATGCAATCATTCTTTGGGATCGAGCAGAGTCAATTCAGGGGCTATTAAATAATTTTATTAGACATAAATTTGATTAGGGGTTAACACGCTTGTCCCATGGAGATTTCTAATGAAAATTTGTAGGCCTTAGGTAGGTAGTCCTCTATGAGGTGGATCTCCATAGACCAACATTAGCCGGTGACCAATTGCATACCTCTGCAAAATCCGTATCTTTCTTTTTCTCTTGACTATACAGTTTCTCCTTCTAAAATTGTTGATGTTTCAGGGTAAACTCATCCCGAGGGAGACCATTACGAAAGGATTCCACAACGTTCCCGCGGCTTTCATCGGTTTGCTCAAGGGGGACAGCATCGGAAAAGCAGTAGTCACCATTTAACTACCTACCCTTGAACATAACTTGTGCGTTACGTAATTTCTGAATATAGGAAGGGTGTGATGATAATTCATAATAACTACTGTTAAATTTGAACCAACTTTGCTCTACGTGTTAATAATATATGGAGAACTATTGTTCCAGTAATTAAGTTGCTATAAATAATGTAGGTACCTTAGGACTTCATACAAGTTTTTGTCTCTCATCAAATAATAAAACTCATAGTCAGTAAAACATTGATTTCCTTATCTATCTAACTCACCAATTCCAGCTTCACCTCCGTTCCATCTCCTGAAAAATATAGTGTACGATCACTAAATATAAATCCTTGTAATTGTAGATATATCAGAATCTAAACGGTGGTAGGTAAGTGTCGACTACACAGACAGCCAACAATCGAAAATTAATGAGGTAAAATAAAACGGTACCTACCCGTGCTTCACTATTCCGTCAGTAAATAAGGTGATAGCGGGTAAGTCACGAAACATTTTGGTTTATTATTCAATAATAAACCATTGTAATCGCTCTTGGAAGAAAAAATTTTAACCCCCCCTGAAAATTTCATGGTTTACATTTCAAAGGGTGTAGAATCCAAATCTGGAATACAAATTTTTCCGTCCGTCTGCCGTACGCCGTACGCACGATTTCTCCCAAACGGCTGGAGCAAAAAATCTGAAATTTTCAGGAAAAATCAATATTGGTCCGACAACGCCCCAATTCTTTAGCCTGCACTCTCACTTAATTTAAAGTGCCCTTTAAGGGTTGTCAAAGTTTTGTAAAATCCCTAAAAACCTCAAAAAAAAGTCAAGGCGGTCTAAATTTGGACTTCTTTTGAAGAACTTTCCATGAGGAATCGAATGAGCCCCTCCCCAGGTCCAAAACTCCGGAACCAAAACTGTTCAGAAAGGTCTAAAAAAACGCAAAATGCGAGTGGAATTTTTGATTTTGGAGACAAAAAAATTTGCACATTCCGAAAGTGAAAACAATGCTTCCGCTACCTTGGTAGACTGGGAAGCAAAAGTGGAGACGGATAGGGCACACTTTGCTAAAAAATGCGCATGAAATCCCGAGGCAAGCACTGGATTGGAATCCCCAAGGAGCAAGGAAGACCGAGAGGAACATGGCACAGGAGCATCCTGGCTGAGGCTAAATGTGTGGACCAATCGTTAACCTGGAAGCAGGTAGGTAATAGGAATAACTGCCAACCGGACCCGGTGGAAGACTTTCACTTCGGCACTATGCACCCGGGACCCGGTGGGATAGCAATAAATAATAATAAAAAGTGGTTTCTTTAGGAAAAGTATGAAATCTTACCTTGTCAAAAGTGGTGATCTCTTCATACAGATCGATCGTCGGTGTGGTGGCTGGTGGTTCACATGTCTCTCATGAAGAAGGCATCGAAGGCATTTGTCGGGTTGCAGGATCTCCACCATTCCTCAATTAATTTACGAGCAAACTCATTTTTCTCGCGATATCGACACACTACGCGGCTCGTTAACGCGGATGTTCACTGTTACGGATCACTATTACGTCCGTGTCTCCGTCCTGTAATTGAAAATGGAAACGGACATCCGATACGAATATCCACACGGACATGCAGATACTGGTCGTTGATAACAAGCGGCAACTTAGATATCAAACAACAACGGGGAAAATCGCGTAGATAGCACATACCTACTGTACCCCAATCAAATTCCTTCTTTGACGGCACTTTCTGAACAAAACATTACTAAAAGTCATTAAAATTTCCCAAAAAAACCGATGTACACAAATCAAGATATTGGAAATATCTAAATGTTGGTTTATGAAGCTGACTATTATGAATACAGTTTATTTGCTATCAAATGTATACTTAACCAGTTCTTTGATCACGAAATTGAATGAAAAAAATACAGCTTTATGGTGTTTCATTTTGAGAACGCGAATTTCCCATCGCTGTTTGAATTTGTGAATGAGGAGAGGCCGTGAAAAA
>JAVIWC010009366.1:0-130824 GCA_031894815.1 Creontiades dilutus | reverse complement strand
GATAATGAACTTGAAATGTTGGACAAAATTTAATAAACATTTCAAATGTAGCAAAAACTTAATTTTCTGCTTACCTCAGAGGGTTGTTTTGCTGTAGGAGAGGCACATATTCTAGAATTCTTCGGAAAACGTCTAGCTGAATGAGGTTAGTTTCCGAATCAGTAAGGTTTAATTTCTTTACTGAAAAAGTTTCAATTTCTCTGGACGATTGTTTGCGTTGTTGTGAACAAGTTTGGATTTGACGTGGAAATACCGTAGGTAGTCGTTCAAAACGTTAAACACATGCTTTCTCCAGCGATATTATTATCCCAGGTTGCCGGTCTCAGAAGATTCAATTGTTGTCATTGGGAGCATGAAAGCACGTATTTAACCTTGGTAGATGAACTCCACACAAAGAAGGATCGACCCCAAGGAAGGAGCTCACGGTTAGCTGACCGAAACGCTCTATAAAATCCAAAACCCGCGCCCCAGAGCGCTCCTATCACGGGGTTTATCGCTGGTGCTTCCCAACGGAAACGTGCAGAATATCTTTTGGCTCATCGAGCGTGAAGTTCATGTTAATTAAAAGTGTTGATGTTAAGTTCGAACATTCGCTCTACCAATAAAATAGCCCTGCATCGATGGAAAGAAAACTTTTGGGCATACCCAGCTAGACACCGGTATAAAGCACTATTTCCTAATCCCAAGAAGAGCTCTTGGTTTGATGCTATATCAGAATTAAAACGTTCCTTCTATAAAACCATTACCAGATTACGTACCGGTCATTGCAGGACAAACCACCATCTCCATAAAATCGACCCAAGTCTTTCCCCATTAAGCCGAAAATGTATGATGTCAGATGCTTGAAGCTGAACGAAATCAACCCTTACTTGCGATTGAAGAAAACGCTGCAAATTCTTTCACTGGGGTTTATTATTCAATTGGCTTGCGTTCATGATTTCAATTTATACTAAGCTTTGGAGTGTGCGTGTTTCACAGGTGATAGAGCGATTATTGAATTTCAGGAGATATGCATAGAGCACGTAAATCTGTTCTCGACCAAAATACCTATTTGGATTGATCAGTTGATCATATTTGTGTGCCTCCTGAAATTCAATAATCGCTCTATCACCTATGAAACACAAACACTCCAAAGCTTAGTAGAAATTCAAATCATGAACGCCAGCCAATTGAATATAAACCCCATTAAACGATTTTCCAGCGTTTTTTTTTTTTTTTTATTGAACTTCAATACCCCCCCACAATGAAAACATCTATAATTTATCAAGTCCTTTAGCACTCGTATTGCGTTAAAACGTCCCCAAATCCAAATTTAAACGATGTAGCCAAAGGTAGACTGATGTAGAGGAGGCACACAAATATGATCAACTGATCAATCCAAATAGGTGTTTTGGTTGAGAACCGATTTACGTGCTCTATGCATATCTCCTCAAATTCAAATTCAAAAATCGCTCTATCACCTGTAAAACACGCACACTCCGAAGCTTAGAAAGATTCAAATCATGAACGCAAGCCAATTGAATAATAAACCCCAGTGAAAGAATACTTATTTACAACAGTAAAAATATTGAATAATAAACCCCTGTAATAATATTGGATAATATTTACCTATATATTATCAGCGTTTCATGCATATCAGAATGCTTCAACCCGTGTATCGGCTATAAACTACAAGTATCCACATCGGCTATCACTCCAGTATCCACATTCACTACAACTCGACGCTATCGGTCGGACATCACTAGGTTACCAACAAACAATAATAAACCAAAAAACCCAAATTTTGGCACCATAAATCGGGCCATAGATCGGGAATGGTTTGACCTACGGACCTGGGGAGGGGCTCATTCGATTCCTCGAGGTATGTTCTTAAAAATAAGTTTACTTTTAGGCCGCCTTGACTTGTTTTGAGGTTTTTAGGGATTTTACAAAACTTGTGAAAGGGCACACTTTAAATTTAGTAGAAATTCAAATTATGAACGCAAGCCAATTGAATAATAAGATCCTCCAGTGAGAAATTTGCATACGTTTTTTTTTTATTGCAGATTCGGATTCTACACCCTTTGAAACGTAAACAATGAAATTTTCAGGGGGGGTTAGAATTTTTTTTTCAGAGCGATTACAATGGTTTATTATTGAATAATAAACCAAAAAGTGACGCATCCTCTCAACCTCGACTCTATCTTAGCAGAAAACAGCAAAGAAGTCTACATTTGTCTTCACAAATTCATCTGTGAAGTTTACCTGGACATATAGATAGTAATTGATGTATACATACCTTGAAAAATTCAAGTTCATGAAATCTATTATTTGATCTCTGTATATATCTCGGCTAGATAAATGTATTTCGAAGCCAAAAAATGGATTAAAAACAAAAAAAAGTTCGAACCATCTTCGACAAAGTAGTAGACCGACATGAGACGTCCAACCCTTAGCAGCTTATTACGATTTTACTTTGAAATAGCTTGAATGTGTTCGGTTGAATTTGGTCACTAAATTTGGTATCAATGAGGAGTACGACAACAGTGTGACAAACTAGTTATAATCGTGATTAAATTTCCTGTTTTCTTAAATTTCAGCATTCAGGGCTTTTGGCTCTTCGAATCGTATGCGTGCACTTCTTTGACCTGTCCTCACTCTAGATGTTAGTTTAAAGTATTTTCTGGGTTTTGGTTTGTTAATCTTGTTGAGCCATGTATGTCTCTTTACTTCAGGACACAGGAAAACATAGTTTTTTCCCTTGGGATACGTTTGGTGGAAATATTGCTATTTGTTGACATACTCTCTACCATTGTCACTCCTCAAGCATTTTATAACCTTTCCAGTTTGTTTTTCTACCATAATTTTGAATTTCTTGAAACTTGAACTGTTCTTCGAAGGCGGGAGTGCGACATTTGTGAGGGTCATGGAATGGTATAGTTGCCCCTTCCGAGGAGGTGGATACCTAGAAAACAATCATATCATCTTCCAATCATACCTAGAAAACAGAGAGCAGGCAGTATATTTAAATGGAGTAAATAGTGACGAAACCGTAATCAAGGATGTACAACGTGACGCAAGGAACATCTCTTGGGCCAGTGTTATTCTTACCCTATGTTAATGGACTGATGGATCAAAAGTATAAGGGCACAATCTATCTTTTTGCTGATGACATTGCCCTCGTCAACACGGGTAACCATCTGAAGGAGGCCTATGAAAACGCAGAACTTGACTTACGCACAATCAAGAAATGGATGGGTACCAACACCCTAACAGTGAACGCTAGCAAATCAATGGACATGTCCATTTCCAGAAAAGGTGACAAGACCGAGCCGCAAGATAGCCTATGCCTTCGATACCACAACTGCAGACAGGAGCCTTGTCAATGTCCAGTAATAGAAAAAACGAATCAAATTAAGTACCTAGGAATAATAATCGACAATAAGTTAAAATGGGATATGTGAGGGTGATGGAATGGTATAGTTGCCCCTTCCGAGGAGGTGGATACATTATTAATGCTCCGCCACGCTCAGAGGATGATTCAGACGCTTGCAGGCGTCCGGTTCATCTCCCACGGCGACAGATTCTAAAATCGGGAAAGGGCCAACAAACCATATCCATCACACATTGTACCTGTGTTGTCAACCTGTCTAAGGTTGATTTGATACATGTTCATTAATCTGTCCATCTAGAAATTATATTATCCTCAATTCGAGGCATCATTCAATGTAGATTTTGTCCCGTTTCTACAATAAACAGGCTTCTTTGAAAGAGAAACCACTTGACGTGATCGTTAGGAATTCGTCACAAATAACAAACAGACATCAGAGCGCCCGCCGCGGCTTCAGCGCCAACGATCTGTATCGGCATTGCATTTCTGGCAGTGAACTTCCCATCACCCTCTCATCTCACCGTACGAAATCAATTTCCCTTTTCGCGCTCTCACAGACTAAAAAAGAAGGCAAGGTCGGAGTGCCGACGACAGATTTGACAGTCGCTTAGATATAGTGTGCCGAATTCCTAAACAGCAGGACTTTTGAAACCTGCCTTTCGTCGAAGTAGGTTGTAGGAAGCTATGAATTTGTTTTATTGATGATCGATATTTATTTGTTAACAAATGTACATGAACTTGTAGGAAAGGATTCTCGTGTCTATTTTAGCAGTGGATTTATTTGCTGATAATGATTATTGTCTGCAATTCTGTGGCCTTATGACTATTATTCTTTTTTTGCAGGTATGGAAGCGATTTGGTACTGGTGGAATCCTACAGCGAAAACAATTTCACTGCCGGGTTGGCGACGAGAAACCTGGGACCAGTGGGAAACGAGCGGAAGGAACAGAATTACTGGTTGGGACTCGCCTCCCTAGATGATCTCAGAACGAATACGTTGGAATCGGCAGCTGGCGTTCTAGTCTCTCAATACTCCGGTAAGTGACATGCTTACATTAGTTTGTTGGTAATGTTATTGGTTCCCATACCAAAAATCCTATCTAAGCCGACTTGGACTAAACTTCGTAGATCATTAACACTGAAAACAATGGCTGTGTGTACTATCTTGCAAGGATACAATGGTTAATTGAAGAATGGGCAGAATGATATGATAGGGTTCACATATTCTCATGCGCTGTGACTGCCGTTGATTCGGACGCAATGGCATGTATTATTTGCATGACATGTTGACTTTAAACCTCCACAAACAACCAAATCTGCTTGACAAACATAGCTTGTCAAACGCGCTTGCCCAACAAATTTGATTGTGTGGTAGGCAGTGGCGGACCTACAGGCTTTGCGATTTATGTGAAAGAGTCATTATTTTGATGACACTCAAGGAGTGCGGCAGGATTCAAGAGACCCAACTTGTACAAGTACCGTGAACATGATTGGTATCGAATGAGTTGGTAGAGATATACTTGACTGTATCACACGCATTCGACTATGTTATCGTGATGGAATTTATAGTAAACTCTTACTTGTAGTCGCCGAACCGCAGAATCCATGAAAAATCGGCTAGAAGTTGAGGGAGCGTAGGACGAGCCCAATTTTGGTCAATGTTTCAAAACACAAACGTTTTACTATGGAGGACTGGAATGATATTTCAACCTCGTGGTTGATTGTAAGACACAATATTTATGGACTTGATGGTCAAACAAGAGCTCGTTGAAATACTTGTTGCTACTGATAAAGCTTACAACCTGATTGTAACTTGTCAAATCTATCATTTTCCCGTTACGCCTTGGGAATCCGTGTTGCAGTAAATGAGGAGGCTTTAGTTTGATTTTCTCATCAAAGTCTAAGTTTAGTTTGAATGCATCGTTAAACTCTTTGTATTTTCAGGTTTCTGGTCTATGAATCAGCCTGATGCCAGCAGCGGGGAGTGCGTTGACGTGTCCTTGTCAGACGAGCACCAAAGCTGGGAACTTCAAACCTGCGAAAGTCTATTGCCTTTCCTTTGCAGAGCAAATGCCTGCCCCACTGGTAATTTATTTCAACTGCAAAACTGACGTACTCATAATTATCAGAACCATTGATTAGATTCTTAGCGCTATCGCTCGCTTAAACACGTCCGTCTGTTCAGGCTCTTTCCACTGTTCGAACGGTCAGTGCATCAACGCTGCGTTCAAATGCGACAAACAAGACGACTGCGGAGACAGCTCTGATGAACTGGACTGCCCGAGCAACTGTAACTACTACATGGCGAGTAGCGGGGACGTGGTCGAAAGCTCCAACTACCCACAAAAATACGAACCTCTTTCAAACTGCAAATGGACACTGGAAGGACCTCACGGCCACAACATTCTCCTACAATTCCAGGTAGAAATCTGAATTAAATTGAAGTAATCAATAAGAATAAGTTTTTCTCCATGAAATTGTGAATAAAATCGCTTCACCTACTGCTTGCAGGGATTGTTGAAAAAAATTACTAAAAACGCTGCAAATTCTTTCACTGGGGTTTATTATTCAATTGGCTTGCTTTCATGATTTGAATTTCTACTAAGCCTTGGAGTGTGCGTGTTTCACAGGTGAAAGAATACTTATTTACCCCAGTAATAATATTGAATGATAAACCCCAGTAATAATATTGAATAATATTTACCTATATATTATCAGCGTTTCATGCATATCAGAATGCTTCAACCCGTGTATCGGCTATAAACTACAAGTATCCATATCGGCTATCTCTCCAGTATCCACATTCACTACAACTCGACGCTATCGGCACCACTAGGTTACAAACAAACAATAATAACCCAAAAAACGCAAATGGCACCATAAATCGGGCCATACATCGGGAATTATGGTAATGGTAATGATTGTAATCGCTCTGGAAAAAAAAAATTCTAACCCCCCCTGAAAATTTCATGGTTTACCTTTCAAAGGGTGTAGAATCCGAATCTGCAATGAAAAATTTTCCGTCCGTCCGCCGTACGCCGTACGCACGATATCTCCGAAACGGCTGGAGCAAAAAATCTGAAATTTTCAGGAAAAATCCATTTGGTCCGACGACGCCCCAATTCTTGAGCCAGCTCCCTCACTCAATTTAAAGTGCCCTTTAAGGGCTGTAAAAGTTTTGTAAAATCCCTGAAAACCTCAAAACTAGTCGAATCGGCCTAAATTTTTCTCTATTTGAAGAACATACCATTAGGAATCGAATGAGCCCCTCCCCAGGTCCGTAGGTCAAACCATTCCCGATGTATGGCCCGATTTATGGTGCCAACATTTGCGTTTTTCGTTTATTATTGTTTGTATGTAACCTAGTGATGTCCTGCCGATAGCGTCGAGTTGTAGTGAATGTGGATACTGGAGTGATAGCCGATGTGGATACTTGTAGTTAATAGCCGATACACGGGTTGAAGCATTCTGATATGCATGAAACGCTGATAATATATAGGTAAATATTATTCAATATTGCTACTGGGGTTTATAATTCAATATTATTACTGGGGTAAATAAGTATTCTTTCACTGGGGTTTATTATTTAATTGGCTTGCGTTCATGATTTGAATTTCTACTATTTGCAATTTATTACAGCTTTGCAATACGGCCACACACTTGTTTGATAAGGTGTTCCTGAACCGATTATTTGGATGTGAAATTTAGACTTGTTTTCCTCAGAACGATGTGAAAATTTTGAATCTTACAATGTTGCAATTACTTTTTTCAACAAAAACAACTTAAACGTCTTTGATTGTCAAGATTATAACGGGATTGTAACTGCCTTGAAAGGGTTTAGTTTCTTTTACTGGTGCTAATGGGGGAAAGTCAGCCGAGTGAAAGGGTCCGCTGTGGTGTTGCCCCTTTTGGGGGGGAAGGGGTTTTGGTCCCTGCGGTCAGGGTCGCACATATATGGGCAGTAGTATAGGTACATACAGGGGCGCTGGGCGCCTGCTACGCCGCGCCCCTTGAGAGATAACTCTCCCACAGCGCGGCGCGCCTGTGTATGTACACACCTACGTGAAGAAGTCGCCACCCGCAGACGCGTCGGGGTCATATGTGAAAAACGAGCGCGAGCGAGCGGGCCACCATTCTATGTTCTATAAGCGATCGAACTACGCTGTTCTATGGAATTGTCATACGTAAAAGCGCGGTGCCGAGCTAGTTGAGTTTGTCGCGGCAAACCCTCGTGCGCAATTCCGTTAACATTTGTTTGCGTTACACTTTGTAACGTTAACGGCGGACACTTTGTAGGTTAACCCGCTTCCGTCGAGATTTACCGTTCTTCGCAGTGCTTGGACCCGTTTTCTTTATTATGTATTTATTCATTTATTTATTTCCCACATAAGTATTACAAAAAAAATCATACAACTCAAAACAGAATACACATTCAAAATATAAAATAAAAATATAATTGATCTTCTTTTCATGATTTTAATAATTTGGAGAGTCTTAGAAATGTTTTCATTCGATTCAGCGAGAAAAATTACTTGGTTATTTCCCCTTCGTCTCATCATTTTCATCCAACAACACAGGCATTATTTCGTTTGAAAAATTAACGTTTTTCCACGTTCAAACACTGAGTTCTTTGTCAAAAATAGCTCTGAAATGAAAAATTCAATACACATTTAAAAACGCTGCAAATCCTTTCACTGGGGTTTATTATTCAATTGGCTTGCGTTCATGATTTGAATTTCTACTAAGCTTTAGAATGTGCGTATTTCACAGGTGATGGAGCGATTATTGAATTTCCGGAGATACGCATGGAGCACGTAAATCTGTTCTCAACTAAAATACCTATTTGGATTGATCAGTTGATCATATTTGTGTGCCTCCTGAAATTCAATAATCGCTCTATCACCTGTGAAACACGCACTGTCCAAAGCTTAGTAAAATCTTAGAAAAAATTCAAATCATGAACGCAAGTCAAGCCTTCAAATGATAAACCCCAGTGAAAGAATTTGCAGCGTTTTTTAATCGAACCTCAATACCCCCCCACAATAAAACATCCATAATTTATCAAGTCCTTTAGCGCTCGTATTGCGTTAAAATTTTCCCAAACCCAAATTTAAACAATGTAGCCAAAGGTAGACTGATGTAAGGAGGCACACAAATTAATCATATAAATATCATCAACTGATCAATCCAAATAGGTGTTTTGAGAGAGAGAACCGAAGTTTACGTGCTCTATGCAATACTTATCTCCTAAAATTCAATAATCGCTCTATCACCTGTGAAACGCGCATTAATAATTGCACAAGAGAAATTTATTCACTCAACGTGTTAAGCTTAGTAGAAATTCAAATCATGAACGCAAGCCAATTGAATAATAAACCCCATTGAAAGAATTTGCAAACGTTTCACTTTTGATCACCTGCTCTGTTTGTGAGTAGTTCAATCACCCAAGAGCAAGATTTCTTTTTATAATCCGACCTACTACCTACTTTGATTGTTTCTGTATTGTGATTTAATATTTGTTCTCTTCATGTTTCTAGGAATTCGATACGGAAAAATCTTTTGACACTGTGCAAATTTTGGTTGGAGGACGGACAGAGGAAAAGGCAGTGAATCTCGCGACACTCTCAGGAAAGCCGGAAATTTACAACATGTCCTTCGTCTCAGCTTCAAATTTCATGATAATCAAATTTAGCTCCGATGCATCAGTCGAGAAGAAAGGTTTCAGGTTGGTTGTCACTCAATTAGATATCTTCATTATTAGAGATAATGGTTTGTTGGAGCTCTTCAGAAATTCTTTATTGTCATGGATATCGATATTTGAACGTTTCGCCCTGACAACGTGGGCTTCTTCAGCTTGAAAAAAATACAAATAAATAAAATAAAACATATATGGGTGATTCTCAGGAAAAGTGCGCCATTCGTGAAACGGGAGCTTTACGAGCGACTAAAGAGAGCTGGGCAGATTTTTTTTTCTTCTAGCAATTAATATTCCCTCTCTTTTCCTTGATGCAAAGTTTATAGGCCCTCCCGAGTAAACGCAAACTGTTCAAATTAAGTGATGAACGTGAAAAATGTCAGTAACGTGGGTGTAACCAAGTCAATTTTCGTGTATGAGACCATTCAGTACGGCCAAACCTTGGGGACTGAGAAAAAAAATTGCCAAACTCCAGTATTTGGATATGTATATCCATAATTTCTATGGTTTTCTAATCGAAAAATGCGTGTTCAGGTTCAGGTATTTCTAGTTAATCGATATTACCCTAGCCTGTTGCTAGTCATAAAAAATTTATTCAATTAGTTGCCTTCGTTCTACCTCAAGTCCGAAAAAAGTCTGTTTAATTTAATGAGAAATTCCAAGAAAACGAGAAACTATTGTGGATGGCTGTGGAAAACTATCGAGACTTCGAAATGTAATAATTCAATAAATTTAATGTTATTAAGGTTTTAATACTCTTTTAACATGTATTTTCAATAAAAACACCTTGAAGCATGCCGAGTTTGGATTGTTTTCTCCTGAGATTTGATAATTAGTCAGTGTCATGGAGCTATTGTCCATAGCGTGGGTCAATCAAAATTTAAATTCGTATATTGGGTTGAAAATTAGATCTTGATCTCGGAAAACTAGTTTAAACAATCCTTCTCTACCGTAGAAACGAAAAGATAAAAGAAAATAACGATTTAAAACATCTATGTTTTTCGAAAATTTGGAGTCTGAAATGTGCACTTTTCCTGAGAATCAGCCATATGCACATGTGTGTACATCATCATGCACTATAATGAAAAGAATCTCCTTAACAAGTCAAAAGAAAATAGTTATATCGTTTATACTAGAATATGTACATTGATTTTTTAGTTCTTACCATGTATTTTCTTAGAATGTCAAAAACTAATCTGATAAAACTAAGAATATACATGGTAAGAACTAAAAAATCAAAAAATACATATTCTAGTGTATAAACGGTATAACTATTTTCTTTTGACTTGTTAAGGAGGTTCTTTTCATTATAGTGCATGATGATGTACACTGTAATACTGAAAGGAATTGTTATATCAATTCTACCTTTACTTGATTACGTATTCTTGATATTATTCCCTTTTTTCACCTTATTATTTACTAAGGTTATTTTATATATAGGTATATAAGGTTCAAGAAATAATTATACGCAAAGTTTTGGAAATAGATATAGTTATTTATTCAACAAATGTATTTATTGCTCCAAGAATTACTACGGGACTCCTATTGACCACGATGTGGAAACGATTTACGTATTCCTTTAATATTTTTATTTTTTATAAAATAGCACCGCAGGTGGTATTAGGTAAGGAGTTCGGTTAATAGGATGGATCTGGGATATTAATATCAATTTGATTTAAATACGGAAATTGAATGAACAGATTACCTGGTCGGATGAGAGCTGGGTAGAAAGTGGTAAGGAGAGGGGCTTGTCGCAAGTTTTCGTTATCTCTCCTTCCCCCCAGTCACTCCTCGCCTCTCCTCTCGCGATTGTTCCGCTGATAGCCGATAGATGGTGTCGGCTATCACAACACACATGTGCATATATGTTTTATTTTATTTATTTATATTTTTTTCAAGCTGAAGAAGCCCACGTTGCATGGGCGAAACGTTCAAATATCGATATCCATGACAATAAAGAATTTCTGAAGAGCTCCAACAACCCGTTCGATAAGAAAAATGGTCAATCCATGCCCCACCAACTGAGATAATGGTTTTCACGTTCTTTGTTCTTCACTGGTGCTCAGTTCTAATATTTTTGTGAATATCGTAGGGCATCTTGGAAAACGGAGCCTCAACTGTGCGGAGGAGATCTCCGTGCAACCAGCCAGCCGCAGACCATCACGTCTCCCGGTTACCCCAAGAAATATCCGGGAGGTCTCGAGTGTCTTTACATAATCTCCGCTCAACCGGGGAGAATCATCACGTTGGAAGTAAGCCGGTTTATCACACATACTGTTATCGACGTATTTTAGCTTCGTGTGTCTAACGTATAAAAATACAACATTTCCGTGGATTCTAAGGCCCATTTCCAATCAAAATGCCTGTTGTAGGTTTTCAGAAAACTGCTTAGTTGTCGAGTTATCATTTTCGAGATATGCGTTTCTATTCTATAAAATTAAACAAAAACCTCTTTAAGAAAGCTTTTATTTAAATGCCCTAAAAAGAAGGAAATAAATTTTTACTCACAAATTTTAACTCACAATTCATAAAATCACAAAAGCTTTTCGCGAGATTTAGGCTTGTTTAAATTAACTAGTTTCTAGGTACCTATTTCATTGAACAACTTATTCCGATAAGTTCATTTTTTATTCAGTTTAATTAGTTAAATACTTACAGATACCTATCGAGTACCTACTTATACAAACGTCGCGACAAGCGTTTATGATTTTATGAATTGTGTATATAGGCTATGAGTAGACAGTTGAATTTTTTAAGTAAAAATGTATTTCCTTCTTTTTAGGGCATTTAAATACAAGCTTTCTTAAAATTTATTTATTACATTTTAGTCATCGCTAGGTTTCTGAGTCTGTTCATCACATTCAAAGCATCATTGTTGGAAGGTCGTTTGCCGGTTAATCTGGAACTGTCTACCTCTTCAATAAAGAGAACTTCTAATGTTTTTACCCCACTTAAGGCCACGTATGCTTGACAAACAGCAAACAGCCTCGGACCTAAGTAAACAACGGCGTGGTCGACAGTAATACCCTGCATTTTGTGTACTGTGCAAGCCCAACATGAAACAATTGGCAGCATTCTTCCTCTCAACAAGCCCTTTCATTTTTTTTTTTTATTTTTTTTTTTTTTTATAAAGCCTTTATTGGATTAAAATTCATAATACAAATAAAAATATACAAATAAATCTATTCTTATTTTATAGAATTATATTCTATAAAATATATATAAAAATGAACTCAAATTTACAAATAATTGGCATTTTGATCTCCATAATTTAAAAAATTGTCCGGAGATTTGAGTCGATATATAAAAATTATCTTAGAAAAAAATACAAATAATCAGAATAAAGACTAATGGAAACATTATAATATACATAACACATCAAGCACTAACGAAGTTTAATTAATTAATCTGAGGATGGGGACATTTCATTTGTATAGTATTGAGCCTTGAGAAAAGAAAACAGATTAAATGCAAAAGTACTATAGGATTGATTTATTCGAAGATTAGACGGAAGATCATTAAATAAACGGGGTGCCAAGAAGTTATACTGCCTTTTGAAGAAATCATACCTAGGGATTGGGACAAGGCATGACTAAACCTACATTGAAAGTGGTGCCCACACAGTGGGGAACAAGGGGGACAGATTTATAAAAATAAAGAAGTAACTCATCACAAACATAAGCCTCTTCAATACTCCCATTCAAAAACAATGGTCTTTGAATGGCTTAGATAACCTGATCTAAAAATCAGTCTAACGATAGATTTTACTGTAAGATCCAGACTGTTAAACGAAGATCGATATGCACCAATACAGGAATACAATAAATAAGATGAGAATAAACAAAGGCATGGAACATCATTGAAGTGTTTTAAGGCACAATATCCTGCTAAAAAAGAGAAAATAAATGAGTATCTTCTTATGCAATTACTAGTCTGAAGAATAAGGCTTCCATTTCAAAAACTTGTCAATCACAACACCAAGATATCTTTGAGACAACCCTCTCTAACAATTTACATGCACACGATTTACTAGTATCAATACACTTAGGATTCATTTGAAACCAATGTTCAACAAGCACTTTCATATGACACTCCTATTGTAGAAATGAATTAAAATCACTATTCCGCCATCTTTGATGTTCTGCCATATTGGATTTAGAATGACGTCACATTACTTTTCGAGTCACTCTCAACAAACCCTTTCATTTGATACCCATATTGTTGAAATGCATTAAAAATAACTGTTCCGCCATCTTGGATCGTCCGCCATATTGAATTTAGAATGACGTCACACAAATAATCGTGTATTGTCATCCAATTTAAACACGCATACAAAATGTAAGCTTAATCGGTTGAGAGTATCTGCTTCAAAATCGGGTCGCAAGATTCCACCCGAACATACATGCATTGCTTTTGGAAATGGCCTCAACATCATTCAGAAGCGTCGCGCCGTAAATTTAATGATACTTTTGGGACGAGCATAAACATTTCCTTCAAGAAACACCTAGTAAACGTGTCTAGTTGTAAAAATAGAGATTTTCCAAGTTTTGTTGTATTGGGGACAAAAAAAAATCCTGGACTACGTTTTAGCAGAAAACGGAAAAACAACTTTCTCTCCATCTTAGTATTTCAATATCAATTTGTCGTTGTTTTCTGGATGGAAACGCCTGGATTTCTCGAATTCTAGTAGCTGACAGCAGCTGTTCCCGTTTTTCTTCTCGTTCCTTTTTGGTGATCATATAAAAGGCTAAAATACGTTGAAATACGAACCTACAATAGCAATACTACATTCGATTAGGGTTGATGTATTCGTAGAATGTGTTGAAAATCAGTCATTCGAATACAAATTCCATTTTTGACGAATTTGATAGGAAGATTGACAGATTTATAAATCGAAAACTGAAAATTATTTCTGAATATATTTTGCCGGACATGATCTTTCCAACAGTATTTTATGCATTTGGAGGAGGTTTTACAAGTTATGCTTTTGGAGGTAGTTTGAAGGAAGTTTGAGGAAGTTTTGTTGAGCAGTAAAATACACTAATGACAAAAGGATAACTATAGCCCTTCAATACTGAAAAGTTACTACATAACCTGACGGGGCCTATCGGCAAAAGGTAAAGGAAATATATAATATCGTGGGGTTCCGAGTAAAAGTGACCAAGTAACATTTGCAAAATTTTACAGGGGAGCGATCTGAAGTTTCACCTATTTTCTTCTTACGAACACTGGTTGTGTGATGTCTCATCCGACTATGTTTCGATTTTTCTTTATCCTGTAGGTAGTTAGCTAGTGCCCGCCTATGATATCGTGCTTCAAAATTCACTTCAGATTAAATAAGAGCTGTTTTCCGGAAAACTCTATTTGATCATTTTTACCTGCCTGGAGTTTCAAGCTTTACTCATTTGGTCAATTCAATTCTTCGAAAATCAGTCGCATAGTTACATGAAATTGAGGGATTGAATAGTTTTTTCGTTAATTTATCGTGTTGCCAAGCATCTAATAACAATGATATACCTATTTCTGTTAGAAAAGGTTATCCATTACCTATCACTGTAATTGGTCATTTTCACCTGCCCACTATGCAATCTTACAAATCTTGCACAGTAAAAGTGATCAAATGGCAATTGATAACATTTCACCAGCGAGAGTACATTTATAATCCATCTCGTGTTTTGTGGTTGAGTTCAAATGCCATTTGGTCACATAAAACTCTTTGGGTCAGGCAGGTAAAATTTATTTTCAAGTATTCCTCACACATCAGTTTGAAGATAACGTTCTTAGCAACAACACACAGTAGACAACGTTCCTTAGTACCGGAATGACAAGAAAAGCTCATTTTGAAAAAAATGTTACTTGGTCACTTTTACCCGGAACCCGACGATATATCATATAAAAGATTGAATGACAATGTCATAAGTCATATAAAACAGGAAAATGTCACTTAATTCCTCCCTTCACCTACCTGAAGTGATTTATTTGACAATGTTGAGTGTTACAGTACATTCGATTGACGATTGTAAATCTCGAAACGTCTAGCAATGACATTTGACGATTCTTTGTTTTTCCCAGATTGACGATATCGATTTGGAAACTGGGAGAGACTACATCCTCATAAGAGACGGCGATTCTCCGAAAAGCAGACCGGTGGCCCGACTAACTGGAAAAACTGAGAACAACCCCAGGCTCATCATGTCAACCGGCAGCCAGTTCTACCTGTACTTCAAAACGAGCTTGGGGGATTCGAGGAAGGGTTTCAGAATAAAGTAAATACAATCTAATTGTTTGCATGGACTTTTCTATTGGAAGAGAAAGAATTGGTGAACGTATGTTGTATTTGTTTGGGAGCCGCCATGGTGAGTGGCCAGTAGGGTAAGGTGCTGTACCTTGCACATGCTTGTACTTGGAGCCACCCGTAACTTTCTGAGTTTGGAGTAACGATAGAAATATTATTTTCCCATAATCCACGAGCCCACACATCACCAAAAAGTAGGAATACAATTTCACAGCTGATGGCAAGACTATTATCCAACTGGAAGGTTATAACGTTTTCGCGGTGTTGTGATGTAATTTTCTGAGGCAGCTGAGGAAGTGATTACCACCAAAGTGGGTACAAATTTAAGGTGATTAATCCTGAACTTTGTAGTGAAGTATCTTATTTAAAAGTTAATCAAGTCACTCTCCATCAAAACATTGACATTTGGTCATCCAGGCTGTTTTTAATGTATGATATAGTCGTTTTCTACCATGAGCCATCTAACATAGCTTTGTTTGGAGGTGAGTTGATGGTGATAGGAGTTTTATGGTTTGAATCTGTATATTGCAGATGCCTCAGAGTAAACTGAACATCAAAAGGCATTGGTAGGAGGGGAGAAATTACTTTTGGACTTTCATTCAACGGAATGCATATGATGTAGGGCCGAACTCGATCTCAACGAGTGATTTAAGAAAATTAAGGTTCCTTCCAATGAACTCAGCCTGACATTTTAAGGCACTTCCTACTTTGTCTTTTCTTTCTTTTAGATCTCTGAGCATCCTGATTTCATTGAAATGTTCATCCTACCTAAGTCAATTGATTTCAATATTTCAAGAATGAGCTTTTCAAAAGTAGTTAATTATTATAATAATATTTTTCATTCCTAATTCTCATGAGTGATATTTAAGTCATTTTTCCTAATAGTTTTTCAAAATAGCGATTATATTAACATTTTTCCTAAGTTTTAGCGAGATCTCACCTGAAACGAATGACATTTAATAGTTCCTATTTGCATCTGTGACAATAAAAAAAAAGGTTTTTAATATGTCATGTTTAACTTTCCTGCTGAATCTTAGAAACTGCTCGACTTACTATAAATCGTATATGTGGCTCAAGGTACATCCACAGTTGGCTCCAGGTACAACCATGTTTGTACCATGAGCCAGTTTGGAGGTTTTGGGGAAATTGGGTAGTATGTACAGATGAATGCCGATTTAAATATTATGAAAATTGGTTTCTGAAGCCAACTTGTTTCTGGACGGATTGAGACCAAAAGCGAATTGATCGGACCATAATTACCTCCAGGAAAAATCAAAATGCAAAAAGTGGCTCAAGGTACAGCACCTTACCCTACTACCCTTATGGTGACCTCTACCACTCCCACCTGCTTTCTCTTCTTCTAGATATGGTTTTATTTCTGTTATGATGAATAATTTCATTGCCTAATTCAAGATTTGTTGTTTCATTTTGGTTTATTATTCAATAATAAAAAAAAAGAAAAAAATCTAACCCCCTCTGAAAATTTCATGGTTTACGTTTCAAAGGGTGTAGAATCCGAATCTGCAATAAAAAATTTTGCGACCGTACGCCGTACGCACGATTTCTCCCAAACGGCTGAATCAAAAAAGCTGAAATTTTCAGGAAAAATCCATCCTGGTCCGACGACGCCCCCATTCTTGAGCCAGCTCTCTCACATTAATTTAAGTGCCCTTTAAGGGTTGTCAAAGTTTTGTAAAATCCCTAAAAACCTCAAAAAAAGTCAAGGCGGCCCAAATGTGGACTCTTTTTGAAGAACTTTCAACGAGGAATCGAATGAGCCCCTCCCCAGGTCCGTAGGTCAAACCATTCCCGATGTATGGCTCGATTTATGGTGCCAACATTTGCGTTTATTTTGGTTTATTATTGTTTTTGTTTTGATTACAGTAACCTAGTGATGTAGTGAACGTGGATACTAGAGTGAACTCCTAAAAGGGTTTGTAGCCGATACACGGGTTGAAATATTCTGATAACCATAAACAAAAAAAAAAAAACGCTGCAAATTCTTTCACTGGAGTTTATTATTCAATTGGCTTGTGTTCATGATTTGAATTTATACTTAATATTTATTTATTTACTTTACTTTACTTTATTTATATTTATTTATATATTTGAGTGTGCGTGTTTCACAGGTGATAGAGCGATTATTGAATTTCAGGAGGCACACGAATATGATCAACTGATCAATCCAAATAGGTATTTTGGTTGAGAACAGATTTACGTGCTCTATGCATATCTCCTGAAATTCAATAATCGCTCTATCACCTGTGAAACACGCACACTCCAAAGCTTAGTAGAAATTCAAATTATGAACGCAAGCCAATTGAATAATAAACCCCAGTGAAAGAATTTGCAGCGTTTTGTATGCGAGTTTTGAAGTTTCAATTACCTGAACATCAAGGCTGCTATAACTAAAAAATTTAGAATTTGAATTTGACGCTTATATCTTAGGAACTCAATCTTGAGCCCTACGTCGATTTCAACGATATCCCCTTGGTTTGGACTCAAATGCTCAATCACCTCATATAATGGTTTTCAGGTACTCTCAAGGCTGCAGAGCGACGCTAGTTGCTGCTAATGGAACAATCGCATCTCCGTCGTACGGCCTGGCAAACTACCCAGCTAATCAGGATTGCCTCCTCAGAATTACAAGCCCCAACAAAGCGCCTATTTCACTCAGGTATTTTATATTAATTGATTTCTATTATAATTGTGATGTACAATATTTGACAATTGAGAAGAAAGTGAACAATTCAAAGTAAAAACTCCATCATCAATTAAAATTAAATGTCCGGAAATATAATTCCCCATATGGGCACCAGCCCGTGTTGGGGAATGAGCCACTTGCTCGGCAATTAACACAAATTAATTCTAATTAAATTTTAATAATAATTCCAGCATAGAAGCACCTACTTATAATATTTCTGTCTACTTGTAAGAGTAGTGCTTTTTCCAAATAATTTTTATTTTCTTGGGGTTTCTTCTCATTTGCTCTATTAAATTACTTTTCAACCTATTAGGAAAACTATTGAAGATTACAATACCCTGATAGGAAGAAAATTTTTGAGAAGCTGTGAACTTCAATTTTGGAAGAGGTAGTGAACAGCTAGCTATTTGGGAACTGGGTGAAAAAGGAATGAGTTGGAGGAGAAAGCTCATGACTCCTAAACAACTGCTGTACTGCCGTTTTCTTGTACATATCACTGAGTTTTAAAACATTGAGCTTTGCAAATAACGGAGTAGTATGAGCTCTGATGTCCGATTTTGATACCGCTCGTACAAAATATTTCTGAAGCACAACAATCTTGTGAAGGGTACTCTCATAGGCACTGCCCCAAATTGGTAAGGCGTAAAGTAGCAAAGACTGTATAAGCGCACAGTAGGTCTGCCTAAGCACATTAGTGCTAACTATTTTCTTTAGAAAGGAAAATACATAAATACATTTTCTGTCTGCCCTGGAGCGAATTAATATGTTGATCCCATTTCAATAAATTGTCAATAATTACACCCAAGTACCTAACTTGGTTAGAACGGGTTTAAGCAGGGCATGAGCATACATTGGGGGTTTCACAATCCAGTCGGTGCAGTCTCAATTTCCTCTGAAGGCATAGTTCTCATAGACCATGAGAATGGTAGGAAGACTGTTTTGGTGGCATTAAGCGTTAGTTTATTTTCTGTCAACCACGAACTAATAAATTTCATGCCAGTTTCCGCGTTTGTAAATGCTTCATACCAGGTGCCACCACTAAAAATCATAGCTGTGTCATCGGCGAACATGACTGCCTCACCCATTGACAAAGCTTCAGATTTGAAAAACTGATTGGCGTATAGAGCATAAAGAATAGGCCCCAGTACCGTGCCCTGTGGCACTCCACAACCCTGCGTCTGCATAACCTCTCCCAACACACCGTTCACACGCACCACCTGGCTTCTATTTTGTCTTAGACGATTTATTTGTAAAAAATGCTGCAAAATAATGAATGATGAGTTCGAAGGATTTGAACGTTTGATTAAATTGGTCTCAGTGTTGACTGTTGCAACTATGGGGGAAATTTACCTTTAGTAGTTAGGACACAAGTTCGAACAAGAGGTATCAAAATATTTGGCCCTCGATAAATCTAATTTTTTTCCGTGATTTTATTACTGCGACTGAATAACAATTACAAAATACATTCATTTATCAGTATTTTCTTTCATAAAATTTAAAGTTCAATTTGAAGGGTAGTTCCTCTACCTATATCATATACTAGACACTCACACAATGTTCTTATGTGCATTAATATCGGTCCAGCACTACGATACGAGATCCGATGGTTTGTTTCGCTTGAAAGTTCTCCTCCTTAGTCCAAAACGTTGAGCATCTCCAGGTTCTCATGTCTGTGAAGTCGTTTTTCGTGCTTCTTTCCAAATTTCAGTACAGTTTCTTAAACGGTTTCCATTCTTCTTTGTCTTTATCTTTATTATGATCTTTTAGAATATCGACTTTTTGAATACACACATGGTGCCATGGTGCATTCTCCATACTTCTTAGTATCTTGTTCTTGGAAGTTTTATTATTTGATTTCTTTACAACCCCAAAGCTGAATTCCAGTCCAAATAGGTTTGAGACGAAATAAGCATTTATTATGCTGAACGTTGGGATTCTACCCATCAAATCACAATTCTCGAGTTTAATTCTTCTGTAAGAAAGATTTGTCCACGTGATTTTAAGTTCTTTCGACTGAATTTTCTCAATTTTCAATTGGTTTTCCCGAGTTTTTCGTGAGTTTTGAGTCCAAAATGTACAGTTTCTTAAACCATTTTTAGTCCACTTCATCTTTACTTTTTAAGTATTTCTTGTATTTTCGAAACGGAATTGATTTGAATTTCAAAACTTGGTGAAATTGCGATTCGTGAAATTTCTTATCTCTGCAGGTGAAAATCTTAATATAGATTCATTAAATTTCATTCTCCACCAGTACGATCGAAGTCTTTAGTTTCCTCTGAATAGTGTTTGAAGATCGACGTTACGAAAACACCATGGTGCATTCACCATACTTCTTAGTATCTTGTTCTTGGAAGTTCGTATCATCTTAATATTTGATTTCTTGGCACAACCCCAGAGCTGAATTCCATAAGTCCAAATAGGTTTGAGAATTTGCTTGTAAATAAGCACTTTATTATGCAATGAAAGTTGGGATTTGCTACCCATCAACCAGCACATTCTTCTGAATTTAATTTCAAGTTCTTCTTTTTCTTTTCAATGTGGTGTTTCCACGTGAGTTTGGATGAGTTATTCCCAAATACTTTACTGTTTCGGTATATGGAATTGTATTAGAATTGATTTGAATTTCTAAAGGAGTGAAATTGCGATTTGTGAAATTTATGTGCACTGACTTGGATCCATTAAGTTTCATTCTCCAAGTTTTAGTCCACTTAGCAACCTCGTCCACTGATGTTTGAAGATTGCGGGTAGAAGTTTCTATGTCATTCCCTACGAAAAGGATTGCAGTATCATCTGCAAAGGTAGCAATTACAGCGTTTTCATTGACGGGGATGTCTCTAGTGTACAAAAGGTAGAGCACAGGCCTTGAGGGACGCCAGCTGATATGGGTTTCAGACCGAAAACTGGTCATCTTGTTTTACTCTAAAGTGTCAGTTTTCAAGATAGGATTTTAGAAGTAGATAGAACTGCCTTGGTAGATCTCCGTGCATTTTAAATTCAAGGCCTTTTAGCCAAACCTTGTCAAAGGCTTGAGCAACGTCTAGGAAAACTACAAATTTGTTTGCCTTCCAAGGCTTTTTCTATTATGTGAGTGATTCTATGGACTTGGTCAATCGTGGAGTGACGACTAAATCCAAATTGGTGGTTCGGAATGAGTTCCCTATTTTCGATTATTGGTTTGACTAGTTTCAAAAGTAATTTTTCAAACAGCTTTGAGATTACTGGGAGGAGGGAAATCGGGCGATATTCTGTCTTCTCGTGTGGTGACTTTCCTGGTTTAGGGATCATTATTACTTCGGCCACTTTCCACTGACGAATAACTCTAAATGGCGAAAATTGGCACTGGCTAAAAACCATATCCTTTTGTGGGAACAGGCTGCACGTCTGAGATTTGTTTGCAATGCTAAATGATCTATTGTTTGATGTACATGTTGGGTACTTATACATTTATATTTGTATTGATTCCAGGTTCGATTCAATGTTGGTACACTCTTCGGACACAGTCCAAGTTTACGATGGTACAACAACTAGCGGTTTGAGACTACATCCGGGCAACGGTTTCACTGGGAATCAAGTACCCAGGATCACGCTCACAGCTTCCAGCGGCGATATGCTCATCAGATTCACCACTGACGCTCTCCATAATATGAAAGGCTGGCACGCCACTTTCTCAGCTGGTAATTGAAACACTTCCGTACATTTAACGTTTCCAACAATTACGCATACAAAGAAAGCATTAAATTACCATTTCGTGTACAGGTTTGATAATGAAAATACATACATGTCATCTAGCTGTTCTATATTTGTTGTTGTTGTTTTACTGTAACTGAAGCTAATTCTTTATTCTTCCATCGTAGACTGTCCAGTTCTTCGACCTGGAGAAGGAGCACTTGCCTCTAGTCGAGAAACTGCTTTTGGAACAGCTGTGACATTCACATGCCCAGTTGGTCAAGAATTTGCTACTGGAAAGAACAGGATCTATACCGAGTGTATGCCAGGAGGCAACTGGTCAATCTCTTACATCCCTAAATGCCAAGGTATGATTACAAACTGAAATAGTACTAACCTTCCGGTATTCGCACTATGTCGCTCTACAATTTACACCGTGCTTCAGCTCCCAAGCCGCCCTTGAAAATTAAGTTTTAACAGGAATACCCAACTAAAGTCATTGTAAAGGTTGTTATCAGCTGCGTAAATTGAAGCAAACAATATAATTTTGAAGTTTGTATGCTCTTACTTAAACCAAATGAATACCTAAAATCAAAAACAACTTTTTCCGATGAAATTTACTAATTCCGATTTAATTTGTTCCCTCAACCTAGCTATTGTTACCACAGTGCAAATGGGTACTGTACTCATTAGCGCTCTAGGGAACGGGAAGAAAAACAGGTTTTTTCAATTTTTCATTTAAGAACCTGTATTGAAAGGAAAAAAAAATCGGAAAACTGGATATAATGACGTGATCTTTCACAATTTGAATGAAATACTATTGCATTAACAGTTACAATAGGAACAAAAAATATAATACGTTCGAAATCATAGTATAAAATGCGAAAAATTCCTAGACTTTTGAAATATTTTTGGCTGTATTGAGACCTTGCGTCCTCTTGCTTGACAGTCCACGTACCCTTCACACTCATTCAGACGTGTTGGTCTCTCGTCAAACCTACAAACTTTCCCAACATACTCTCTCTTTCCTTACCCAAGATATTCAAAAGTCACGATTACTTACCCTCAGACGTGGGTATTTCAGGGAAGGTGTTTTTTTAGAGAGTTGACGCCTTAGCCAAGGAAGGCTCCCAACATCCAAGCCAACGCTAATTAAAGAGACCGTTAGCAGTAAGCTACGCCAGGACCACGATCAGGGATACACGGTTTCAGATTCATCACTGCCCGTGATTAGTTCCACCGCATTCGTTTGAGAGATGACCCGTCCTGTCCCCTGTGCCACTACGAACGTGACAGGTGACCATCTTTTTGACTGCCCTCGGCTCGACAAGTTTCAAGAAGTGTAGACGCTTCTAGAACCCGAATCACGCCTCTGCGAGGATCGCTTGTGAGACGCGGGAGCGAGCGGTCAGCCAGTCAGTCTCTGGCGCGAAACAACGGAGTTTCGAAGACGTATAACGAGACAGGTGCTTTACTCGTTATAATTTTGTAATAGTGTGATGGCAATTCTTTCCTTCACAGTGAAGCTTTTCATGTGCGGTCTCCCGTTCAATGTTGGGTCCAATAACTAACACCAGATTCGAATCGAAGTCAGTCGATTTCATTCGCATGAAATTCAGTATTGCAACCGATTGCAAAAGATTTCTCTGACCCACCAACGACTTTGTTTGACGTTTTTCCTCTTTTTGACAATATGAGCTGCACGATAAACCAAAGCAGTTCACGGGGAACTATAGAAACACTCGCCATGTGCGTCGCGACCACACGGTTTGTTTCTTGTGTAGTGGGCGACTTCACCCATCGCGGGAAATATTTAAACGCACCTTAAGACAAAACTTTGACTGAGACGAGTCCAAATGGTCAAAAATAGCTTAACTATATTGGGCTGCCAAAAGTCTATTGGATGAAGAGCTACATGTATATTCGACCGCGGTGTAAGAAAAAAAACGCACTGATGACTCACGTGCCACTCCGAATTCTACTGAACACTGGCCACAAGGCAGCTGATAAAGCTGACGTTTGACTTAGCTAGGTGAAACCAGTGTGATCTGTGCATAAATATGGTAATCACGAAATACCAGTAGATAATTCCGTTTGGGAATCAAGAATGCAGTCATTAATACTAAAACTGAGGTTGAGGGCGGCTATGGGAGTACCAGAAGGATACAATTAAATCACATGTGTCTGTCTTATAATCATATCATTTTTAATTTTGCAATTCCAGAGGTGTATTGTGGACCAGTACCCCAGATCGACAACGGCTTCTCAATTGGTTCAACCAATGTGACTTACAGAGGGGAAGCTATGTATACTTGCTACGCAGGTTTTGCTTTCCCTTCGGGTCATCCGGTGGAAACTGTATCCTGCCTTGCCAACGGAGTTTGGGAAAAGCTGCCAGTATGTTTAGGTATGGATAGTTCTCACTGTTCACGAAGAATAAATCACTTAATACATACGTGATTGGTGGGGGATGTTTGGAATTGTATAAAGATCGGGTGTAACTTTCTATTGCAGCTTCGCAATGCCCTCCGCTTCCTGAAGTGCCTCATGCGAACGCTACGATCCTGAATAGCGGAGGCCGGAGCTACGGCACCATCGTCCGATTTGAATGCGACCCCGGCTACACCAGATCCGGCCACCCTGTCATACTCTGCATGAGTAATGGAACTTGGTCCAGCTCCGTACCAATCTGCTCTAGTAAGTTGAATAGTCAATCAATTGTACATTGAATTTCCATAACAGATACCTGAACCTAACCACATATTATTTGATTGGAGTGTTGTCCATCTTCAACATGTTGATCGGGATTCGGCCCCAATAAAAGGAAAATATATCGTAGTGGTAATAATTTTTAAGAGCTTGACGTTTCGTTCCAGTACTGTGACAATCATCTGTGGAAAACAGAGGATTGGCTGCTATACCCTCATTGATAGCAGCGTCAAAATTTACTATTGTACAGGGTGTCTACAAAAGAATATCGGAACTTAAAAATTCCTCATTCAAGGAAGTATTAAACTTGGAAAAATGAAAAAACTGGAAATGAAAAGTTAACTTCCACAGTTTTGTTTTTGGGTATTCATAGATTTTGGATATGTCCACCACCCGAAGCATTAATCACATTGACACGATAACTAAGGCTGCGGTTACTATGGATGCGAGTTCTGACGAAAAAGTGTTCTGACGCGTTCTGACGAGTTCGTCCTAACAAAAAAACGCCTGTTTTCCAATGAGTTTGAACTGGCTGCGACAATCACGTCAGTTCATGCACGACTCCGTCAGAACCGGTCAAGCGTTCAAAGTCGTTTGATTTGTTCTGACGTAAATTTCCAGTGTTTTGCACAATTATCACCTGGATATCGTTAAATTGATTGGTGTAGTGTTTGACAATAGGTGTTTGTGGGACATGAAAGACAAGAACTATCACAATAGAGATGTTTCACGTTTGAGGGTTCTTCCACAAATCTTGAAATAGCATTTCAAACTGTCTCTTTTCGCCCCTTGCAGAAAATAGGTTGTTTACATGTCTGTTTTCACACCACTTATCAACAGTAACTTTATCAAAGGACTTTCAGAAAAATAAAGCTCGTAAAATTCGTCCATTCTGATAGAGAAATTGAAACGTATTGACCGTCAGAACGCGCATGGTGAAACCACCTTCTTCTGACGAAGTCGTCACAACGAAATTTCGTCAGAACTCGCATCCATAGTAACCGTAACCTAAGTTCATCCCACACTCTTGATAAAATGTCGGAGGTCACACTCTCCACTGCGGCTAGTATGCGGACTTTGAGGTCAACCAAATTCTTGGCTAGATGAGGTACAAAAACCGTAAGAAGAAATCGCAAGGCCGCATCAGGGGGACGAGGAGGCCACGGGCTAAGAACCAAATCGAATGCACTCAGTGTTTCCATCAGAAAGGCAAGGCCGGGGCTTTTTCCTTTACACAAACAACCAGTATCACAAAACTGTCTGTACCACCGATATTGTTATCAGATGGGAGATTTACACCGTAATGAGAAATTTTTGGATTAGGTACTCGCTTTTCGAGAAATCCAAACACAAAACGCCTTTTGTTGTCTGGTTGCCATGATTGCTGATAGACCCAAAACTATCGAGATCTAGCGGTGCCAGGCAAAACTATGAGTTTCCCAGTTTCAATCAAGTTTACCTCGCTACCTTCAAAACTACTAGAGTGACGAATTCTCAAAACTCCGATATTCTTTTGTAGACACCCTGTATATTGTCCCCGACTAATTATTAGGAAACGTTAATCAACCCTAGAATGCCAAAATGGAGTTAATTTTACTCCTCCTACGATGTAAAGAGATATTTCAAGCGTTTCGTTGACAGCAACAGCTGGCAATCCAGCTATTCATTCTGGATTTGTGACCCGACGAGGAGTCAATTCATTTAAAAGCCCTCTCTGCGTTTGGTTCCGGAAAGTAATGAGATTGAAAAAAACTCCATGTTATCAGAAAGATTCATTAGATGAAGTGAAATTTACTCTCCTGGCTCCTGACCCCGAACTAATTGGCGTATAAATGTATTGCTTGGAATAATTTTTAAAAATAGTTTTGAAAACGTATACATCCCCCTAATTAGGTACGAATCGAAAAGTGCTTTATACTTCACTACTATTATTTTACTGTGCTCCATTACTATTGTTTTATTGAACCGATGATTTTGACTGTTAATAACACCGGGAAATTTCAAAAATTAAAACAGAATTTAAAGATTGTCACGTATTTCCAAAAACTGAGTTACAAAGTTAAATCGATTTTCGACCGTTTGGTCAGTATCATCAGTCATATAACTATGTGTTCAGTTGAGAATGCCCATTTATAGTCTCAGAAGTGAAGGGACTTGAATTTATATTGAACCGAAAGGGACTCAATGTAAAGGTAACATTTTGAACAAGTTAATAACACCGAAAATAGATGACGTCATTTAAACATTTACCTGCTTTATCGCTTCTAAGTATCTCAATTTTTCAAGAACATTGCTTAGGACAAAAATTTCTACAAACTGTCTATCTGCCAAGTCAAAATTGAAAATATGTTCCTATGTGAAACGCAGAATCAAATCTTTATAATGTTCCATGTTCCTTGATTCTATTCCTTAAACCTATTTGATCGCAATACTCAAACCCACATGATTTCAATTTATAGACCCCATTCCTATCTTGAGTTTTAATCTTATCTTTCACAGAACCTAATGATGATTTTAAATTATTTTTATTTTTAAAACCTACCTTAAAACCCCTACGTTGAAATTTTACAATTTAATCAAAATTGCCCCATAATAAGAATACTTATCCATTTTCTATCTTCAGCCAAAACCTCTCTACTATGATTATATACCCCTTCCCTACTCTTTTTTCTAAGAACCCTACTCCATATCCTATCGAAATTTTCTTTATAGCCATTACTTACTGCTATGCTTTTAATTGTTAATTTTTCTTTAGTTTTTTTTTAGTTCCGTACCGGAAAATTTCTTTCATATTGTTTTTCATTAATTTTCCATCCATAAGAAACGAGTTATCAGGCCAGAGTAAAAAATACTTCTTGTTGGCATATTCCGTTTGGTGGAGCATGCAATCACGTTAGCATTCTACGGTTAAATTAGATTGAACGCACTAGATTACACAGATAGTGGGTAGAGTCAATTTCAAAAAATCATAACAGAAGTTCAGCAATCGAACTTGGATTGGTGTATTAGCATCTTCTTGCAAGAAAGGTTGATTCATACAGAAAACAGTACTTATCCATCTTACATCATAACGCCATCGTGTGATTACAATAACAATGAATGAAGGAAAACAAATGGAGAGCACCATCAATTATTATATGCATAGAAATGAGCAGGAACAACAGAAAATACTGTCAAATTATATCGTGGGGTTCCGAGTAAAAGTGACCAAGTAACATTTGCAAAATTTTACAGGGGAGCGATCTGAAGTTTCACCTATTTTCTTCTTACGAACACTGGTTGTGTGATGTCTCATCCGACTATGTTTCGATTTTTCTTTGTCCTGTAGGTAGTTAGCTAGTGCCCGCCTATGATATCGTGCTTCAAAATTCACTTCAGATTAAATAAGAGCTGTTTATTCGGAAAACTCTATTTGATCATTTTTACCTGCCTGGAGTTTAAAGCTTTACTCATTTGGTCAATTCAATTCTTCGAAAATCAGTCGCATAGTTACATGAAATTGAGGGATTGAATAGTTTTTTCGTTAATTTATCGTGTTGCCAAGCATCTAAACAACAATGACATACCTATTTCTGTTAGAAAAGGTTATCCATTACCTATCACTGTAATTGGTCATTTTCACCTACCCACTATGCAATCTTACAAATCTTACACAATAAAAGTGATCAAATGGCAATTGATAACATTTACATGCACCAGCGAGAGTACATTTATAATCCATCTCGTGTTTTGTGGTTGAGTTCAAATGCCATTTGGTCACATAATACTCTTTGGGTCAGGCAGGTATTTTCAAGTATTTCTTGTACATCAGTTTGAAGAAAACGTTCTTAGCAACAACACACAGTAGACAACGTTCCTTAGTACCGGAATGACAAAAAAAGCTCATTTTGAAAAAAATGTTACTTGGTCACTTTTACCCGGAACCCCACGATATGTGCCACGTATTATTAACGACTTTACTAATTAATATGATAATTCCACCGTTTTTGTGACTATTCATGAAACATTTGTGTTCCAGGATCTGAATGCCCTATCATTCCAGAAATTGCCAACGGTTTTGTTCTCGATCCCACTAAAAAGTATTTCTACGGAGATGAAGGAAGGATTCAATGCCATAAAGGTTTCAAACTTATTGGTTCAAGCGTGATCAAGTGTGGCCCAGAGCAAGAATTCTTGAATCTTCCTCGATGTGAAGGTAATAAACTTTCAATGTTCCATTATCACCTTAAACTATTTTATCCATTATTATTCCCAATTTCAATATAATTATTGGTATTATTCCGTGCAATTTTTAATTTCTTATTGGTTTCTCCTTTCTTTTACTATTCAAGATATAAACGAGTGTTCAACTAGTCAGTGCGATGCTGCCTCTACGGAATGCGTCAACACAGCTGGTAGCTTCCACTGCAAATGTCGAACCGGCTTCGCGGGAAGTATGGAGTGCAGGCCCGTGGGAGATCTGGGACTCTCGACTGGAGGTATCCCCGACGAATCCATCACTGTTTCTGGCCTCGAACAAGGTTACTCGAAAGATGTAAGTCGATTTTCGATCTTGAAAACCAAACAAGAGTGGAAATGTGATCAGATAGAAAGGAACATTGCGCTTTGCAAGATGTTACCTTATTTGAAAACATTGAAAGTTACAATTTTATGAATACAAGCAACAGGTTTGAACTAGAATTTTTCAGTAATAGCAATCTATAGTGAAAGTTGATGAAACGTTCTGATTCAAGCATGAGTTGTATGAGTTGGTGAGGAACATCAAGTACAGACACGGATGTTGACGGATTAGATTTCACTTTTTAATTACGTTTTTATTATATTAAGAACAGTGGTGCACAATGAATATGCAGATCAGGAAGGTTTCATAAAATTTTGACAGCATGAGGAATTATTCCGCTACTAAACCTAGAGGTTCTGTCAATGAACCACTCCATCAAGGTGGATCCTTGATTCGTGATCCATGATTAAATTAATCGATCAGATCAGATGGATCTGCAACATTGTGGGTCTCAAATCAACAAAAATGACAATTTCGTCATTAAAAATATACCAAAAATTATCTTCGTTTGCCTTTTCGATGTTTTGGTTATAATTTCAAAGCATGAAATAGGTCTTTATTCAAAAGAACTCCCACAATCCACAAATGTTCAAGAATGATTGTTTAGGTGACCAATACATCACTTACTTTAGGTTTGTTTTGACAAGATGTTCCGAACCAGTTCGGGATAGAACCAGAACCTACAGGGGGAGGGATAGAACCACCGAGAACTTTCGGTATTCGTTCTACTTGTCCGAACGCTTTCCGAACTAGTTTGGAACCAAAAACCTGAACGTCCCCTTCCCACATGGTTCCGTCAGACATCGAGACCAAAAAAAGAGGCAACAGCAACAATAACACATAATAATATTCCTACAAAAATCAAAACAACTTGACTACCTAATTTTTTTTTAATTTTCTGATTTTCTGACTGTTTTTTGATTCTGACGACTATTCTCTATCTTACTGCTCATCAATGGAAGGTAAGTTGGGAAGAATTAATCGCTTATCTATTGTTGAGTACATACCTACTTACGCACAAACTGTTTGTCTTTAGTTTCCTCCGTTTCAATGAAAGGCTGTATTTGGGCGGGAATAGATGATAACCGTTGATAACGCGATAAATCTACTGCGCATGTCTCGGACTAAAAGTTCTGGCAAAAATCTTCGAACCACTTGAACTAGTTCTAAGTGGTTCTGGACTCCTTGTCCGAACAGCGAACCAAGAGGTTCGAGATTTTTCAGAACTGGTTCTGGCGTGTCAAAACAGCCAAAAAGGGGAGTGTTCGGTTCTGAACTGGTTCTGAACCTCTTGTCAAAATAAACCTTTTGTTATACAGGGTGATTCCCTCGTAGTGTACGAAACTTTTTTTGGGTAAAACTAGCCCAAAAATGGAGTTAAACGCCGCCAACCGCACTGTTCTATCTCAACCCGTTCCGGAGTTATGATTTTTCAAAGATTTTTTCGAGGAAACTACGTTTTTTTTTTCAATAAAAGCTGTGTTATGTGCACTTTGCTCCAATGTTTTTCAATTTTTTAGTACATTTTCTGGTTCAGCATTAAATTTTCAATAAGATGGTAGTACAGGTTACCATAAAAGTCACAAACTTTGCATCGAATGAACAGCTCAAACTTTAACTTATTTAGGAAAGTTACATTTCCTTATTTTTCATTATCGCTCATCAATTTACTAAAAGACCACCCACAAAACTGCAAATTCCATAAAAAGTAGCGCATTTAACCAGCTTTCGAATGATATAGTCACATTTATGATTTTGGTCCAATTTCGTAGAGAAATTCACATTTTAAATCCGAAAAACATGGTGTATTATTTTGGTATGAAAATCAGGTACCTACTTAGTAGATACATTATAGGTACATTATGATATTCCCATTATTAAAATCTGTATTTTATACAAAACAAACTCTTCAGCGGAAGAGAAAATAAAAGTATTGTTGATAAATTATAAAGAAGATCTGTCAATCAAGTGCTTAAGGAATCCGTTATTTTATTAGATTTTCTAAATGTCCTCCGCTATTTCGAATGCAGCTTCTTGCTTTTTTTCTCACTGCTCCTACGGTCACTTCTAACGTCAGATGCTGCTGTAATTTGGCTCTGCCCTCTACGATCCTTGCCCGTAGTACTTGATACTGTAGCGTACACTTCACTTTTCACGTAGCTCCATATAAAAAGTGAATAATAATAATTATTATTATTATAATTATTGTCTGTGGACTGGTGAAGCTTAAGCTAGAAAGCTCTCTGATGTAGTAGTGATTTCTTGCGCTTTTACAAGTAGAATAGATCTAGATATTTTTGTGACATTTCACTCTTCAAATATAATTTTGTCGTGATTTGCAGATGGTAAGACTTAATAGTCGTCAAGGATGGTGTGGTAACAGCATCGAACCTGGCGGCAACTGGGTTGTTGTTGATTTCAAAGCGCCGACAGTGATTCGTGGTTTCAGAACGCAAAGCACCCCAAGGCCGGATAACACTTTAGCGTTCACTTCTGCCATTAGAATACAGGTATTTTATGAAACTTTAATGAACAATGTTATTTTCCTCACTATTCACCTCCATTTAAGAACCAAATGCCATCTTATTCCTAACCCTAATCTTCGGAGGACTGTCCCAAACTATTCGTTTTAAAAGCTGCCACAGAGGAAAACATAAACTGATTCCCTCTAACAAATAATGTTGTAACTCCTCTCAATCATTTCCGTTTTTTCACAGTACACCAACAACCTGACTGATGTCATGAGGGACTACACAAATCCAGACGGCACTCCAGTTGAATTTAGAATCTTGGGGCCCACTCTTTCAGTGCTGAATTTACCAGTTCCTATCGAAGCTCAATTCATCAAATTCAAGATACAGGATTACGTTGTCGCCCCTTGTCTTCGCCTTGAAATTATGGGATGTACGAGGTTAGAATGCGTTGACGTCAATGAATGCAGCGTTAATAACGGCGGCTGTGACCAGAAATGCGTCAATAGTCCAGGTAAGATCTCATTTATTAAGTTTTCCAAGACCGTTGACTCCAAAAAATGACCTATTTGTGTTGACAATTAATTTATATAAAACATATAAACTATATAATATATAGTTCGCTATATTATGTCATTTATGACATATTCATATTATGACATATTATGTCATTTCAAAATTTCGGTCACATTTATGTCCCACCAAGCTTCAGAACAAAAACGCTACCAAGAAACGGGTGTATTATTGTTTGATTAATGCGTGGTTATCCATGCCATTGTGAGGTTCGTGGAGGCACTTTTGGGTTCAGAAATTGAGATTATTTGCTGTGGATAAATTTTTAGAAATCTGAAACCTTTTCCAGTCGATTTTTCGTCAGTAACTACTAGACAATGTCAACCTCCTTCCCTATATCAGCTAAAACCCCAAAAAAATACATTTTTGACAGTTTTCAGCCCGTAGCATCTGTGCAGGTGATGCGATCGAGCTGGCACGAACTTGAAACCAACTAGACCCCAAGTGGAGTCCATCTGCGAGAGAATAGACTTTTTTACGTCAATTCCAAGACCCTTATGACCCACTAGTTTAAAGGCCCTATTACGCAGGTAAAAAAGAAATAGGTGAATAACACAATTAGGGAGTATAAAAACAATACGCAAAGTAAAAAAATCGTATATTCCAAGTCCCCTGAGGAGGGGAGCACGTTTTCGGTTGCCCTGGGAGACGCTCCGCCCCGCTGGGGCCCTCTCCCCTTCACTGGCGGGGTAGGGGGGTGTAATCCACCCGCCCAGCGTCCAACCATCCCCTGGATGAAAAACGGATATACTCTGATACTTTCATCTTTATATATACGATAGTTCGCTATATTATGTCATTTATGACATATTCATATTATGACATATTATGTCATTTCAAAATTTCGGTCACATTTATGTCACTGAACAGTACTGCCGTCAAATCTCAACTAAATACAGTTTTGTAAATGTTATAAAATTTTCTTCTATGTGGATGTACATGTTCCATGGGAAAGTATGTAAAAGTTGTGCTTACAGGGCCCAGGAGAAAATACCGAAGTACGTATTTCTCACTCCCTACAGCAGTCACTAATCAGAGGTATACAACTTCCATCGTCACTACTCAGCGAAATATTTGTTGGGGCTGTTATATCCACTTACACTATGAAAGAACATACCATCTACAATGGATATCCGCCTCAGGAAAACAAATTGGATCAAATCAAGTAGCCTTATCAGCCCATTATTTCAGTGTCACACGGTTTTTTCTCACTCCCTACAATGTTTTGAAAAGTAGCCCCCAACAGGCAGGAAAGGGTGTTTATGAAGTTGCTTCTGTTTTGTTGACATCCCTTATTCAAGATGGTCCCAGCGCTGGTGGTTGGATTTTGCCGAGACCTTCCCTGTCAGTTCTACCGGGAAAACCATCCCTGGAGGCAGCAGTGTGGGTTTTTTAACTCTCACTCCCTACTCCAATAACATTCTGACTGTGGTACGTCAAACTTGATCGCACTTGTTGGCAATTAGTGTAGTTGTTGGAAGTTCGTTGACAACATTTTGGTTCAACCAGTTTCAATTGATTTGTGGCCTGTAAAGGCGGTGAAAGGCTATAACCGCACTCCCTACTCTCTCACTCCCTACAATATCCAGCCAATAGCCCCTTAAATTGTAGGGAGTGAAATCTGCTTGTAGCAAGTGAGATTTTGGCAAGGAAACCTTAGTATTTACTGTAGCTAAAATTAAGCTAATTTGTGCTGTTCCACTCACCTAAATTTAAAGACTTGAGCGTCGATTTTCATGGAGGAGATTATGTGTGCTCACTTGGGTAATATACCGAGAGAACCGCAGTGATTGATTAAGAACAAGAAAATTAATCAAGTTTCTACTTTTTTTTAGAAAAGTCGATACCCAAATATGACCGGAATTTTGAAATGACCCAAGTACTAGATTTGATGCTTCCTAGAATAACGAAATTTCAGTTATATCTTTTTCACTTCTGGGGAAAGGAGTGTCAGTTTGCTCTAAAATCGACATCGTTACTTTTACACTTCTCGCCTACCTGACTAATACTAATGTACGTTCCATCTTTTCCACACACATGATGTTCAAAATTTTCAATGATCAGATCTTGATGTCATCAAATTTTGATGATCACAGGCTTAGAACATCTTGAATACTCGATTTCGAACAAAGGTGACGTATAGTCCATGCACACTAGTGTAAAATCCGTAATATCCAAAATGTTTTTGATAAAATTATTGGAGGTACTCCTTATGAAATATATCGCTCACTAATCAATAATATCAGATCATTCTTAATACCCTCAAGCCTCTCTACTAATAAACATTAACCATATTGTGTCATTTTCTCTGTGTCTTGCCCCTGTATTATGATTTGTAGGGACGAACCACTACAAAAGAATTCGGCTATTTCAATAATACATAAAATCTTGTAGCAGATATGAGAATGGAGGGAATGAGCCACACGTAACTTGACAAAATTTGATCATTCTTTTCTCTATTGTTTGTTACAGGCACGTACTCCTGCGTCTGTAACGTAGGCTATGAGTTGTACAACGGAAACGGGACCGCAGGGTTTTTCATCGAGACAGCAGAAAGTGGAGAAAGGGATGGTGATATTTATCAGAGAAACAAAACTTGTGTGCCTGTTATGTGCCCTCCTTTAGAAAGACCAGAAAATGGAGTAATTCTGTCGACCAAGGTAAGTTCCCTGTTATTGGTCGAATGACTTTTTGGTTGTAGAACGTTATAAAATCTTTCGATTTAAATGGTTGATTCTTCTTATTTTTTAATCCGACACCTCCATTTTTTACAGGAGCAGTATCATTTCGGTGATCTTGTTAGTTTCCAATGTAACTTCGGTTATGTGATGGTCGGACCAGCTTCATTGCTGTGTACTTCTGGAGGTGCTTGGAATGGAACTGCCCCCGAATGCCAATGTAAGTAGATATTTAGTTGAGCACCATCCGAAACTTAATTTAATAGAACTAATCCTCAATTCGGAAAAGTTAGATCAAACTGTACAAGAATGTGTAAGTCGGTACACTAAATTGTATTGATAATTTGTTATAGCAAAACTTTGAGTCATATCTTATGCCTATCAATACCCGTTTGAATACTGATAGAGGAACCACTTTTTTTCTGTTACAGATGCTCAATGCGTTTCACTGGGTGAAAACAAAAATGAAGGATTGTCCGTCGTGAGACTGAATAAAGAATCAAAACTTGTGCCTTTCAAAGAGAATGTAACCATCCAATGCAACAACCAAGGAAGACACATTAGAAGAACAGCCTCTTCGAGCTTTAGGCAATGTGTATATGATCCTAAGCCGGTAAGAACACATCTGAATAGTCGTAATGGGTATTTTTTAAAAATCCATTGTCATATAGAAAGTTTTTGATTGGGGAAAAAGGAATGTAGATTCTCCTGAGTATGTTAACAACTGTTGTTAGTTCAATTCTACTTAATTTGTTATTGTTCACTTGGCTCACCTGCACAAGTTCCCCTCCCATCTTTTCCTGCTTGTTCAGAAGTGCAATCGTGCAACTTCAGCAACAACTTCACTCTTGTATAACTTGGCAACTTATTGAAATTACTTTGTCCTTCTTTTGTAGGGATTCCCCGACTACTGGCTTTCTGGCGCTCCACCAGCTTGCCCAAGGGTTGACTGCGGCACCCCAGTCCCGACCCCTGGTGCCGAATATGGACACTTCACCGACACCAGATTCCAGAGCTCTTTCTTCTTCGGCTGCCAAGACACTTTCAAGCTCGCCGGTCAAACAGACAGACATGACAACGTCGTCAGATGTCAGGCTAATGGCGTTTGGGACTTCGGGGACCTCAGGTGCGAGGGCCCTGTTTGTTCAGATCCAGGCAGACCCATAGATGGTTACCAAGTAGCTACCAGTTATGAACAGGTAAATTTTGAATTCTGAATTCTTGTTAACATTAAATATATCGGTTCATATGCAATCGAACTTTTCTTCTTGTGGATAACCCTAACAGAATTATGGTAACATAGGTATTGCTACATTAAACTTGCTGATAGGGCAGGCAGCTTCAATCCTGCTAAAGCTAAAAATCATGACCATTCTAACAAACATGATTGAATTGTATATTAAGCTTGAATATTTGGTGAATCTACATGCAGAAAACGACTCCAGATATACCTTCTTGAATGAAAATGTTTTATGCCTCAAAAATATGTAATTATGAAGCAATACAGACTTATTTCGTTAAAATACTGATAACTGGAATTTGACTTGAATAACTGGAACTGCTCGCCAATGGTAATGTTTTGAATTAACGTCAGTACAGTTATCCCTGAAATTAGGTAAGATAGCTTCAGAAAAAATTAGCAGCATATGCATTTTTCTTTTGGTTCAGCAACAAAGACCAGCGAAAAGTCATGTGTTGTTCATAATTTTGTTCGTGACTGTTATAATTTGTACGTTTATAGGGCTCTGAGGTGCAATTCGGTTGTAATAAACCTGGATACATCCTCATCAATCCACGGCCTATTTCTTGCATCCGAGAACCCGAGTGTGCCATAGTCAAGCCGTTAGGTCTGGCTTCTGGAAGGATCCCCGACTCTGCCATCAATTCTACATCCGAAAGGTTAACATTTTCAACTGATTTGATACATAGTTATCTTTGTATTATTATTGATTGATTGAAGCAAGTTCTACGAAATCGGTTCAATCCTAACATTGAAATTCAAACTTGAGATTAAAGTACTTGATATATATTCATTTAAACCAAACCACACTACATGAATATGGAATGTTTCAGGCCCAATTACGAAGCAAGAAATATCAGATTGAACTCTGTGACTGGTTGGTGTGGAAAACAAGAAACTTTCACATACGTATCCGTTGATCTTGGTCAGATCTTCAGAGTTAAAGTGAGTATACACATACTAGGTTATATACATTATAAGTACAGGGTGGCGCGTAAAGATGGGGCGTTTTAAAGTCAAAATTGCAAGGTTTAAAAATTAATTTATTACAAAAAAAGGAGTGTAAAATGTTCACAAAAAAACAAAATTTCTATGATCAAAAAATTGTATCTGTCAAATTTCCTCCATTTTTCGCCACACACTCTTCCATTCTGGTGATCAAATTCTGGACTACTCGTTTCAGTAGCTCGGTGGGAATTGCGTTAATTTCCTCTCGTATTCTCGCCTTCAAATCGTCGATCGTGTGCATTCTGTGGGAAAAAACCTTGGCCTTGACGTAGCCCCACAAGAAAAAATCACAAATGGTCAAATCAGGTGATCGTGGTGGCCATTCAACATCACCATTTCGAGAAATGACGCGATTTTCAAAAATTGCTCGAACTGCAGCCATGGTGACTTGCGCTGTATGGGAAGTGGACCGTGTGTTTTCATCAACAGGATAGTTGTCGACAAGGCTTGGGACGAAAAAAAATCATTGTCACATGTCGGGCGGAAGTGACAGTTACTGCGCTACCCGAAGCATCCTCAAAAAAATAAGGACCGATGATGCCCTGTGACGAAATGGTGCACCAAACTGTTACTTTTTGGCTGTGTAGAGGGCGTTGATGGAACAAGCGAGGATTTGGATCGGACCAATACCTGAAGTTTTGCTTGTTGATACTCCCATCAAGATGGAAGTGAGCCTCATCTGACATCCACAAGTTTTCCACTAAATTGGGGTCATCTGCAGCCATCTCTAAAAATTTTTGTGCAAAGGCTAACCTTTTTACGTGGTCATTTGCCTGCAATTTCTGAACGATTTGACTTTTATAGGGGTGAAATTTCAAATCACTGAACAAAATTCGTCCAAGAGAACGACGAGACATTCCAAGTGTTTGGGCGTGTTTTTGAGCAGAGCGATTCGGGCTTTGCAAAAAAGCACCTCTCACAGCTGTCATAGCCTCTAGTGTTCTAGAATCTTGGGTGGCCTGGAGGTCGTCGGTTCATAGCAGAACCTGTTTCTTCAAAACGCGAAACCCACGAAGCAATTGCATTACGAGAAGGAACTCTGTCAGAAGGACGAAAATGAAAACGCGCACGAAATGCCCGTTGCACGGCTACGAAACTATGGTTTTGTTCGTAGCACACTTTGATCGCAAAAGATTGTTGTTGACTGGTCCAACGCTGCATGGTTACTAACTTCAGGTATCAAAGGGTGGAATGTAGCCAGCCCCCTTTCACAACGTCCCATCTTTACACGCCACCCTGTAGTTGTCCTACTGATAAGCACCTACAATCCTAGGTATCGCATGTCCAAAAAGATATGCTAAGATTGGGAACTATTACATTGTGAGATATAGTGAGCATTGACCGCATTAGTTGAAGCAAACTGGTTCAAGTTTTTTAAGTGAATACTTTCTGTGAAGTTGTCATTATCATTGATAGCAGATGGAATGTAAGACATCCTGCCTCTCAAACGCCAACCATATATGGAAATGTGGGATGTAAATTAATTTGATTTAAAACAGACTTGTTTTAATTTCTTTTTCCATTATTTTTCAGGCCATCTTAGTGAAAGGTGTCGTTACAAACGACATTGTGGGAAGACCGACCGAAATCAGATTTTTCTATAAGCAAGCAGAGAATGACAACTACGTTGTTTACTTCCCGAATTTCAATTTAACGATGAGAGAACCTGGTAACTATGGAGAACTGGCTATGATCACTCTCCCGAAATACGTATCAGCAAGATTCGTCATTCTAGGTGAGACCATATAGAGACTCGAATGAATGTTCAATCCTAGAAACACCATTGAGAACAGCCCTCAATATTCATCTTCGATTAGGTTCATTACTGTTTTCATTTGCCCACAAATTACCTATATTAAAAGTCTTGAAGGCTGAATTTTTTTTTTTTTTTTTTTAAATAAATAATCTCCCCTCAAAGAGGGGGCACGCCATTAAATGAAAACGACTAAATGAAATTACCTACATTAAAAGTCTTGAAGACCGAATCACAGTCAATCTAATCGTAACATTATAGCAGATGCCCACCTAGTTTAGATCAATTCCATCTTGTATTGTAAAACGACTATTTCCGTTGTTTCAGGAATCGTAAGCTATATGGATAATGCTTGTTTGAAATTCGAGCTGATGGGTTGCGAAGAACCCAAAACTGAGCCTTTGCTTGGATTTGATTACGGCTACTCTCCTTGTGTCGGTAAGTACCTCCCTGCCCCTCTTTTAGCTCTATAAAATAGGGCTTTACGGTTATTATGAAGAGAGTTATTGCTCAAACCCAACCAAAGAAATTACCTATACTCAATCCAGAAAACTATCGTTTATAGGTTGTGATGGATATGGTTAGTTGGCCCCTTCCCGATTTTAGATTCCGACGACTTCGGAGATGAATCAGACGTTACCAAGCGTCTGTTTTATCTTCTGAGCGTGGCGGAGCATAATAATGCATCCACCTGCTCGGAAGGGGCAACTGTACCATTCCATCACCCTCACAAGTTTAGCTAAAAGTTGGCATATTCTTCTGTTGTCCTTAAGATCGTAGCATTATGGACCTTTACGTAATGCAATGAACATTGATGATAGACTTCATCATTTTGGTTTATTACCTCGATAATAAGCCTTCCAAATATTTTGTCTTAACCCCCTCTTTTAATTTATTAGTTTACGTTTCAAGGTGCGTGGATTTAAAATCTGCTGTGCGGCACGTTCATAATCCTTAGAATAGATGTTGAAAAATCCGTTCTTTCGCACATTCGCACTTTGGTGTGTAGTTGGTCCTAACTTCTGCCCAGCCTAGTAGCCCCGAACGCACAGATGCTATGGGGCAAAGCCTGGTCAAAAACGTGGTATTTTCTCGCATAAGCAAGTGAGGTGTCGTTTAATTGTTCTTTACAACGTAAAATTGACTGGTTTAGGTTTCAAATCCGTAGAAATTCTCCTATAGCAGATAATCGCAATTTGTGAACTTAAAAAGTGAGCCCCATAACCTCACAATGATACGAGCAGTCATTTTGAAGTAATTTTGGACGCCGAATCTATCGAGATGGTTCCCTGATCAGTAATAGCTTAACTGACTACGAAAATCTAATTTTAAGGTTGAAAATGTTGAAAACGGGTCTAAATTGTTTTAATTTTCTCGTTTTGACGTCTTGGCAGTCATGAAAAGTTGGCTAGGGGAGGCTCAAAGTTAATGAACCTTTGTGAAATGGTTTGCAGCGTTTTTGTTTTGAGATCGCTAAATAATACTTCGATTTATGAATTCTCAAGATTTCTTTGATGATGGTATTTTCAATGTGTTTCAGACAATGAGCCCCCAGTTTTCCAAAACTGCCCTACACATCCTATCATCGTGAAACGAGGACCGAACGGCGTGGAACCGGTGAATCTCACGGAGCCCATTGCTCTGGACAACAGCGGATCTATAGCTCGCCTGGAGGTGAAGCCCCACGGCTTCCGCACTCCTCTCACTACGTTTAAAGACATGGCAGTCAAATACGTTGCTTACGATTATGATGGAAACGTAGCTATTTGTGAAATAAACATAACCGTGACAGGTAACAATGTGCCTCTATTTGGTTGTGATACTTGAATGTATATCGCTGATTTGTTTAGCTTCCTTTGCAGACGAGGTTCACTTCAAAAGTTGTCCTTGATTGTAAAGATTGGCTTTTGGTTTTGATACATTACGCGTATTGCTTTGTTGGAGCACCACGTTTCACGTGCTTGATATTGCATGCTCTTATCATGCCTGCATTAATTGTTATAGATGAAACGCCACCGCTTTTGAGCTGCCCTCAAAGCTACGTAATTGAACTGGTGGATCGTCAGGATAGCTATGTCGTCAATTTCAATGAAACCAGACGTCGAGTAAACGCTTCGGACGCATCTGGAGATGTTTCAGTCACTTTCATCCCAGACAAAGCAACAATCGCGATCGGGTCATTCGAGAACGTCACCGTAGTTGCTTCTGACAAGTACGGGAACAAAGCCAGTTGTCATTTCCAAGTTGCCGTCCAAGCGACTGCGTGTGTTGACTGGGAACTCAAACCTCCAGCCAATGGAGCTCTCAATTGCCTACCAGGCGAAAAGGGATTGCAATGTATAGCCACGTGCAACAAAGGTTTCAGGTAATTGCATTCTACGTATTTGTATTGAAAACACTCTTATTGCTGCATATTGTTGTTTTCTGCATCAAATCAAAGTAGAATTTCCTATATTTTACGCCATATTTGTGTTTGAAACAGGTTTACTGATGGTGAGCCTGTGAAGACCTTCAGTTGCCAGAATAAAAGTCCGTGGTCTCCTAGCTCTGTCGTGCCTGACTGTGTGTCTGAAGGTGAGTTTCGTTTCTTAGAAAAATTAAATATACATTTCATCATGATAACTATAAATCGGGTGCAAACATACCAAAACCGAGCTCTCAGAACCATAGCAGGAGCACCCTGGTACATGAGGAATGTTTCTATACATCGGGACCTCAACATCCCTGAGGTCGCTGATGTACTGCCTATATCATACCAACAACTTCATAGATCAATGATCAACCATCATAACGAATTACTAACCCACATAACCAGCAATCCACCACCACCCAGGGACCAACGAAGGCTCAAACGCAAGAGGCCTCCTGACTTGCTTTGAATATTCACCACCCGAAACGACGAGATTGTTCAAATATTCACTCGTTAAACATTGTTAAAACACGTAGTTCCTTTCTTTAGCTTATTATTATATAAAATTCAATAATTTTGTTTAACAACGCATAAATTTACGCAAGGGCTGTCACTGGGCAGTAACTTGCATCATGTTTAAGAGGGCAACCTCTCTTTGATGACTATTGCGCTAAACTGTACTGTAATATATATTTACAATAAAGTTGTTTGGAAAAAAAAAATCATGATAACTATAAAACTTGAGTTGAGTTTATTTGTCTTAGAATTAGGTAATAACTCTTGATAGTTCCCTACGTGGCTAATGCTTCAATATCTAGCCACTGCTTGTGAAATTCTGATGTTTGCTATTTATGTATGTAGTTCATTCCCTCACTATGGGAACTTTAATTATCACTTTGTCACTGATTTTTGTTTGAAACCTTTAAAAGCAGTTAGAAATTATCTGTTGTCATTGTCTCGAGTACCTCAGTCTTTTGAGTACCCTGTGTTCCTTTAGTTGTGTTTTGCTAGACTTCGACCTGTACTTATTTTTGTTTTCGACCTCATGACTTACGTACACATTAAAGTTCATTTTCTGTTCGTACACTTATCAGTCTACCATTTGATGATTTCCAGATACTCAGCAAGCTGACTACAATGTGATAGCCACCATGACTTATCGAGCCAATGGCGCAGTATCGCAGAGCTGTTTGCCACAATACACCGATCTGATGTCTCAATACTACAACCAGATCAACATGATTCTCAGCCAAAGATGTTCTGCCGTCAACGTCAACATGAATGTTTCGTTTATTACTGCAAACCCTTCGCTTCTTGAAGACAATTTGGTCAAGGTAATCATTTTATTACAATCCGCCATTGTAGTATTTTGTTGAGATTCAATTTGAGGTTTTTTAAAGGTGCTATGAAGATGAGAGGCGGAGTGAAATTAAGAATGGAATTTAAGTGCCAAGGGTAGGTACATATAAAACTCAGTGAATTGCTTAAAAATGAGAAAAACGAGATATAAATCAAAATTTACAGGAAAAATAAGCACATTATCTAGCTATCAATTGACATTTCCTGTATTGAAAGTTAATAAGGTCAACATTGGGCCAATGATGTTCGAGGTAGTTTCTATTGCTGTTATGTAAGATTGTAATTGGACTGATGGAACATACTGAAGCCAGGGTTCATTTTCTATTTATTATTTGCTCTAGTACTAAATTTTTCGGGTTCCTCGTGAAGTTCCATAATTTCGGATCCCCTCGTTTATTTTGTTTGAGGTCAATGAGAGCGAGCTCTTAAAGTCAGGTGATGCCACAGCTTCAACGCTGTCTATCGAAGATCAGGTGAACTTTTTGGGTATCAACGTATATAAGGCCAACTTTGCATCTAGATGTGCAAGTCTCCACAGTCGTTTAGTGACGGCTCTTGGGTTCAGGAGGTTGTATGTTCGAATCTAGATAGCATAGAATCCAATATCTCCTTCCAATTGGAAGTCGTGTTTAGGAGAACTGAGCCAAGCTGGCTTTGTGTTCTCCCCCTCAGTTGCAAGCAACCGAGGAAGAGCCTCCCTAGAGAGGGACTGTTCGACAGTCCAAGTCCTTGAGAGTTACCCCAAGTGCCTGTTTGTGATCTACAGGTGGAGACGTGCCTTCTAGCGAGCACTACCGACTACCGGGTCAGTGCCGGAGTTATTGGACAAGCCACATAACTCACATGCCCCCGCAAGCCCAGTGCCACAACTTACTCCCCCTCAGACATGGAAGGGGTCCCTGTCTAGGGGTGTTGAAACCACTGCCCCCGCGAATCCAACCTCAACTGGGGGCAGGCAGGTGGTGCTTTGACCTGGGTCTATGCACCGGTAGCCTGGGGCTCCCCCCGCCTGCGGTACCATTTTTGGGAGTACGCAAATGCGTTCTTACCATTAAAGCGAGAATGGTCACTAGCCCAACATAAAATGTCTACCGCTTTACTCTCTTTATGTGCTACCCACAATACACGTGTATTGAGAAAGCCAGAGAGAGGGAGCCCATCAACTCTCACTGGGAGGAAAAACCAATCCAGATCACTGAGCGTCTGACACGACGGTCCCTGTGATCCAGAGAGCAGTAGTATTTTTTTCCCTTTTAGTTACTAAAAGTCTTATGCATTTCAACATGAATGCAGGCTTCAGTATCAAAAAGCATAGACACTAGTTTTATCACTGATACCGATTTATTTGTCCAACAATGTTTACATGACTGGAAGGGGTGATTTAGGATTTGTTTTTATTTTTGAAATGCGAAGCTAGCGACCATCCAAACCCTCAAACTGAACAGTACTCTGACTCCGCATAACTCCGCACATACAGTGAGTGACTTTTGAGCTCCAGCAGGCCTATTTTATAGCCCGAAGCTTAAATGAAACATTCACGTTGGTAAACTGATAAGAAATTGTTAGTGGTAACTTAAGAATTTTTAGCTCTGTTAGGTTCATCTGATCTCCACTAGCTGATGCTGTGCCATCACGTCCTAACTTTAGATGCTCCCGTGACCAATAACTATCTACCGATCATTCAGATTACGTCGTCCTGGGATTGAAGCTAGGTATCAGTCATGCCAATCAAAGATTCGACCAAGGAAAGTCAGAGTTTTTCATCCAGGTTTAATTCAAATGAAAAAATACTTTGTGCCTAGACACACACATGACTTATAGTTGCTGAAGTTGTTTTCTCTACTTGTTCATAGAAAATATAGGTATATCCCATATTTTCACACAATAATCTCTACCATATAACTTGGTAGACAGATGGGCTAGGTTATGGAAGAGTATATAAACAATTTTGCTTGTAATTCAAAAAAGTCGGATGTATGAATATATTTGATTTTTGATTAATACTTTTCATTCATGTTTCAGGTGGATTTCACTCTAGTCATCATCCCGGCCGTGAAGCAGCCACAATTATACGATCTTTGTGGTTCCACTTTGAACCTCATTTTCGATCTTTCGGTTCCGTATGCTAGCGCAGTTATTGACCCACTTCTGAATATTTCTGCTATTGGTAACCAATGTCCGCCGCTTAAAGCGCTCAGCTCGTCCATTTCTCGAGGATTCACCTGCAACATCGGCGAAGTACTTAACATGGACCCAAGTCAAGTTCCCAGATGCTGTAAGTCTCATTTGTCCATCTTGAACTAGTTGACCTATTGACTATATCCAATTAACTCACGATTGTTCTGTATTTTTGTACATTTTAATGTTATTTTATTTTAGTGCACTGTCCTGCTGGTACATTTGCTGCTGTCAAACAGAAAACTTGCACTCCTTGCCAGAAAGGGTTCTACCAAGATCGTGACCGCCAAGGCGCTTGCCTTAGATGTCCCATGGGTACCTACACTAAGGAAGAAGGTGATTAAACCTTTTTTACTCTGACACATACTCTTGAACTGGCACTTATTTTCCATTGTATCCATTGTCCAGAAATTAACAATGACAAAAATAACGAGACGTTACTCAACATCTTTCCAGGATCTAAGAGCGTTACTGACTGTGTACCGGTTTGTGGTTATGGAACATATTCCCCGACTGGTCTGGTGCCGTGTTTAGAATGCCCGCGAAATAGTTACACTTCCGAACCGCCTACTGGTGGTTACAAAGACTGCCAAGCGTGTCCCGCAAACACGTACACCTACCAACCTGCTGCTTCTGGCAAAGACTTGTGCAGAGCCAAGTGTCCTCCTGGCCAGTATTCAGATACAGGTATTTTTCACGTATATTTGCCAAAAAGAATAGAACACACACTTTATTCGCATTAGTACATAATAGTTGATGAGTATTCATGCTGTTTCTTTCATTCTTAGGACTCGCTCCTTGCGCCATGTGCCCGACTAACTTTTATCAGTCACGCAGCGGACAGACAACATGCTTGGAATGTGGTACGAACTTGGTAACCCGGAATCCTGGAGCTTCTGCTAGAGAAGAGTGTATAGCGGTCACATGTACCGAAAGCTCTTGTCAACATGGAGGTCTTTGTGTGCCAATGGGTAAGTTTCTAAAGATTTGCTGGTCTATGATTCATGTATTGGGTACCAGTAAATGGTTGCATAAGTACCTACCAAATCCTATCAAATAATTGAATAAACTTTGCCCGGGCTTTTGCTGGAAAGTTCTTTTTCCCTCTAGCGGAGTTGCTGTGGACCTTTTTCGATTGAAGCACTTTTAGGCAATCCGCATAACGTCGGAGCTCTTGATATTTTCAGAGCTTATTGCCTCAACTGCCAAATTAGGACGAGAGGTCGAAGAGATTTGAACATATGCACTTGGGATCAAGTGGAAAATTCTTCATTTCTCTTCAAGGTGGATGTGCACTAACCTTTGGCCACCCTGAACCAAATCAAATAAATACCTACATTAAATAACTGATGAGATCACTTTGAAAAATCGCATCTTGTTTTCAGGTCACGCTATCCACTGTTTCTGCCCGGCTGGATTCTCTGGCAGAAGGTGTGAAATTGACATTGACGAATGTGCTTCTCAACCATGCTTCAACGGTGGTACTTGCAAAGACCTTCCCCAAGGTTACAGGTGTCAATGTAAACCAGGTGAGAACTATTCATTCTCATTTAATCTTAGTTTCAGACTTAGCCACTTCTATTATTTACATGAATTTTAACGCGTTATTTAACATTTTCAAGGTTATACTGGAATAAATTGCCAAATTGAAAGGTCAGACTGTAAAAACGACACCTGTCCAGAGAGAGCTATGTGCAAAGATGAACCCGGTCTCGGCAACTTCACTTGTTTGTGTAGATCAGGCTACACTGGACCCAACTGCGATGTTACGGTAATCATCACTAGCACTTATGCGAGAATGTCCTGTTTTAAGAGGTCAATTCAATGGAATCGTTGATTGCAGAAAGGACCTACATTAAATGACAAATTTTGTCAATTTTTTAGAAGAGCAAAAACTTCTCTAATTTCTAGTATATGAAGATGAATTTATGGGTTTTCTTTTCGTTATTATGTATTTCAGTGTTATTCTACATGAAGCAATTAAAATTTATTTTAGTGCAGAAATCATTTAAATTTCAAATTTCTTGACTATGCCATTTCTGCACGCAATGGCTCTGTGGAAGTTATTAGGTCAAAAAATCAAAGAACAACTTTGGTATCCAAATTTAGTGCTTGAAATTTCAATTATATCCATTTACTGCCTGGGAACATAAACTCGACCGTGTTTTCGTACTTCTATAGTAGTAACTCCAAAGCTCCTGTCATTGGTTAAGACCGATTGTTTGGTAGATTCATTGAAAACGTTTTTATCGTTACCAAAGAAATAAAAATCGGACGATTTTGTGGTTTCTATTTTGGCACATCCATCAGAAAACTCGTGAATTTCTTCAACGTTTTGTGGATCAAAGTCGTCCAAGTACTTTTGAACCGTGGAACACACCTCACAAACCAGCACATGGGGCAGAGAAGCAGACAGTACCTGAGTGCAGAAAGATCACGAGTCGTTTGACTTAAGGCGTTTTTACACTCATCGCCGTCATCTTAATTGTATTTCTCCGAGTTCCAACCACCTAACACATGAAATTTCTTCCCAAATTACGTGTCGATCCAAGAAAACAATTTCTGCACATTGATGACTCGTGTATTTTCTGCAATCAACGATTCAATTGCATTTTCGAAAACTAAGAAGTTCACAAATGAATCTATCCCATTCCTTCACTCAAATTCTTGTCCATTGAACCCCATTACTTTTATTGCAAATATATATCAGCAAATGCGAACTTTCGCTGTGCATGGGTTTAGGTCCCACCAACGCAGCACATCAACTTCTCTCATGCTCTGAAGTTTTTTTGGGCGTGTAATTTTCTTGAAGCTTTCAAATTAATCCTTGTACTGCTAAGAACCCCTGCTAAGATTGAAAATACTGAAGTGAAGTCCAACAATCAAGAATGTTAATAATAAACTGCTGATTTGAAGTAACATTACATTCAGTTGGTGATTGTAATATCTACTAGTATTCAAAGCACACAGTCTACTTCTACCACAAGCGCTTTAGATACACCTGGAAAAGCAACGAGCTCTGCTCAATATGCAATAGAGCTGAGGCTGAATCTCTCTCCCACTTTCTACTTCGCTGCCCTCAATACCATCCTCACAGGGTTCACTATCAAATTATGTTCATCTGCCACACGCCCAACCTCCACGACTTCAGACGATTTGAGCTGATGTTAGAGGCAAGATGGGAAATCAATTTACCATCACACACTGATGAGGGCAACTTTCGCAAGAAACAAATGGTGAACCTGTACTGTACTGCTATCCATGGAAATTCCCCGTGCTTTGATTTTACTAAATTAATGTTGAAAACTTTCTTTTAAATTCTCCTTTTGAAGTGTTTCCTTAACCATCTTCTATACAGAATATCGCCTACCTCTTCGAGTTATAATACTTCTGTGAAACAATTCTATATATATTTATAACTTTGAAGTTGCTGGATATACCAGAACTCCTTGTAACTGTCATATAATGACTTTATACAAATAAACACATTGATTGATTTTGATAGTCCCAAAGCAGATCAACGAAGGATCGAAATTATATAAAATACTGGCTTAATTGCAAAAACAAGATTTGCACGGCAAATGGAACAAAAATGAAGCATTGATATAAATGCGACTGTCGGAGGGTATTTTGATTTATAATTTTGTGTTCAATCGTCAGTACGTCTACGATTTATTTTCATTGCTGCCACCGGGATTCACTGGCAAACGTTGTCAAGGATTCACAAAATCCAGTGATTCAAGCTTCACCAGTCAAAAACCAGCAGAAAATCACCTGTTATTCAATTGAAAAAATCCAAATTTTTTTTCTAGGCAAATAATATTTGCTTGGTCCCAGCTTTGCATGGAACACAAATCATAAGGGTCCTGGTGACTCGCAGCTCTCAACTTCTCTCATGCTCTGCTTTTTTTGGGCGTTGTAATTTTCTTGAAGCTTTCAAATTATCCTTGTACTGCTGTAAGAAGGAGCCTTATACAAGATTGAAAATACTGAAGTGAAGTCCAACAATCAAGAATGTTAATAATAAACTGCTGATTTGAAGTAACATTACATTCAGTTGGTGATTGTAATAACTACTGGTATTCAAAGCACACAGTCTACTTCTACCACAAGCGCCACCTGGAAAAGCAACGAGCTCTGCTCAATATGCAATAGAGCTGAGGCTGAATCTCTCTCCCACTTTCTACTTCGCTGCCCACAATACCATCCTCACAGGGTTCACTATCAGCGGAATTATGTTCATCTGCCACTCCCAACCTCCACGGCTTCAGACGATATTGAGCTGACATGGGACGTGGGCTCTGATAGAGGCAAGATGTGGGCCCTCTATCAATTTACCATCCACTCGCTGAGGCTGAGGGCATTCGCAAGAAACGAATGGTGAACCTGTACTGTACTGCTATCCATGGACAATTCCCCGTGCTTCCCCCCATTACGATTTTACTAAATTAATGTTGAAAACTTTCTTTTATATTCTCCTTTTGAAGTGTTTCCTTATTTTGATGTTTCCCCCCTTAAATTTATTTTTGAAACTACCCCATCTTCTATACAGAATATCTTTTTATTTTCATGCTCTACCTCTTTGAGTTATAATACTTCTGTGAAACAATTCTATATATATTTATAACTTTTCCTTTCAAGTTGCTGGATATACCAGAACTCCTTGTAACAGTCATATAATGACTTTATACAAATAAACACATTGATTGATTGATTGATTGATAGTATTCAAAGCAGATCAACGAAGGATATTCTGAAATTATATAAAATACTGGTTTATATTTCATGTAACTTCTTCGTTACAGATCAACCCTTGCACGGCAAATGGAAATCCTTGTAAAAATGAAGCAACTTGCACTGCTCTCCTTCAAGGGCGCTATAAATGCGACTGTCAACCTGGATGGGAGGGTCAACACTGTGAAATTAATATTGGTACGATCTTTCATACTTTACTGATTTATATATTTTGCTAAGTGCAGTACCTAGTCATTCTTGAGTAGCCCTCGCTACAAACGATTCCAATCGTCACGTACGTCTACACTGTTTCAGATGATTGCGCCGAGAAGCCTTGTCTACTTGGGGCCAACTGCACGGATTTAGTAGACGATTTCAAATGTGACTGCCCACCGGGATTCACTGGCAAACGTTGTCAAGATAAGATTGATCTTTGCGAGCCAACCCCCTGTCAGAACGGTGTATGCGTGGACAAGCTGTTCAGGCACCAATGCGTTTGTTTCCCAGGATGGTCGGGTAAGTTCTTCGCAGAATATCACCTATTTTTATGTGTATGATACCAGAAATGTGTACGGGTCAATGCTCAATCCTTGCAGTTTTTCTTTTTCTCTTTACCTTTGACTACTTGTATCTGTTATGGAGGGATAAAAGTGCGAGTAAATGAGGAAACACATCCTTCATGACCGACAGGTCCCATGAAATGAATCCAAATTTCAATTTTCTTAAACTGATCAGTACAAGAACAGAACGATCTTCAGGAAATTGAAATCCTCATCCTGGTTGCCCAATTTCACTAATTGATCACTCCTTGTGGTACAATCTCTGGACTCGATCCAGGAATCGTGTCAGGGTGCAGTGAAGCAGTTTTTGTTTAATCTTTATTTTAAAGTTTTTGGAGCCATTGCATCAACTTCATTTTCTATGAGACTTTACTAATTGAGGAAGAAGGGTTGTCCAATTTGGTCAAACTGTAACAGCAGTGCATCTTATACACCAGCTTGAGACAGTTGTAATTAGCCAAATTCTGAGTGTGCTTTGTTCGTACTTTATCTGGAATAATTCATATTTGTGTAACCTGTTATGTTGGCCAGTGGTTTCAGATATCTCGGTGTAAGAATCATCAGACATATTCCAGGAACGAAACCGTAGATAGCATAGGTACTACTAGTGATCTTCGTTCTTAGTATCCATGCTTTCGTTCATATTGCTTGACTGAATTTGAGCTGGTCAGGGGAGTAACACCAAACTTGGCAATTAACCAACTCGTCTCAGTTGTCCTGGTGTGTTTTGATTCAGAAACCGCAGGAATGAAAATTCTATTTCGGAGTATGTTCGATTACAAACTGGGGTTACGTATTAAAGTTAGGTCCTGCTTGCCTGTTTTGGCTAAATTTTATTGTTAACTGGCAGAATTTAAACTCAACCATCATTCCAGAGTTTTGGGGATAGTTCGCCATCTAAATTCGGCAATTAAACAAACCTTTTTTGTATAGGAGTTTCCCTGCCCATAACACATTCACCTTTCAAAATCCAAAAGAGAACCAATCATCGAATTCGCTTTCTGTGGCTAAACATACCAACCAGTTGTGTGATGTGGGATACACTCTTTTGGTGTTGATAACTTTAGGTTTGTTAGGTGACTTTACCTCAGAAACTCTTCGTGTTGTAGTACATTGTATCTTATTTAATTTCAGGCGCGTCTTGCGAAATAAATGTCGACGATTGCGCAAGTAATCCTTGTGAAAATGGTGGCGGCTGCCTCGACATGGTTAATGGATTCCAATGTACTTGTGAACCTGGTTATACCGGCAAAAGGTCAGATTAAATCACTTGAATATGCATAAGCTGTTCTACTATGCTGTAGCCTTATTCGCTCCATTTATAATTGACATAATTTTACATCAACGTTTGGTAATCTGCAGGTGTCAACATTTGGTGGACGATTGTGCTTCAACTCCCTGTCAAAATGGAGGTACTTGCATGGATATGCTTGACGGATTTATTTGCAAATGCCGCCCTGGTTTCCTTGGTAAGTGATTATCTTTAAATCTTTTTATTCATTTTAAATCACCAGTAGTTCGAATTGTACTTCAATTGCCTTATTGTTGCAGGTTTGCAGTGTGAAGCTGAGATTGATGAATGCCAAATTGATCCATGCAGCTCTGAGGGAACTGAAAAGTGTAATGATCTGGATAACAGATTTGAATGCAAATGCCATAATGGATTCAAGGGAGAGCACTGTGAGGTTAGTTATCAACAAGTCATGAGTATAATCTAGTAGTTATAAGGTTTTGCAGGCCAACAATAACAATTGTATCACATATTTACATCAAAATCATGTTTTCTGGATATTAAGGAAGGCTATCAAGCCCCAGCTTTAAACTAAGTTTTGTATCCATAACAGCAATTTTGATTGGAATTAATTAAAAAAATCAGATTTGTATCAAATCACTGATCATGCTTCATTGGTCAACATGCATGCAAAGTTGATGTTCCTCACACACTCAGCAGTTTTGCTTAATTCATTTTCTTGACAAATAACTAAGTAACATACTTTTTTTCTTTATGCTTACAGATCAATGTGGATGATTGCGCTTCTTCTCCCTGTCTCAATGGCGGTGTTTGTACTGACGGAATCGCTACTTTCAATTGTGAATGCCCTCCTGGTTGGACCGGTCAGAGATGTGAACACGACATCGGATCCTGCATGGATACACCTTGTCAGAATGACGCGAAATGCATAGACCTCTTCCAAGATTTCTTCTGTGTGTAAGTGCTCTCCGTATAGAATCCTTATTTGCGTTACAATACCTTTTAATGTAATTCAATATTGTAACTAATTCGTTACTATGTGGCTTTGTAGTTGTCCTTCGGGAACTGACGGAAAAGCGTGTGAAACTGCGCCTGAGAGATGCGTGGGTAGCCCTTGCATGCATGGTGGGAAATGTCAGGACTTCGGATCTGGCCTCAACTGCAGCTGCCCCATGGACTACCGTGGTGTTGGTTGCCAGTACGAACTGGACGCTTGCGAGGCCAATTTTTGCGCCAATGGAGCCACGTGCATTGACAACGGCCCAGGATACACTTGTATCTGTCCTCCTGGTTTCACAGGTGAATAACAACGAAATGCTTGGTGAAATTTTGATTTATACAAGCTAAAACGAACCTAATATTAACTATTTTTTTTCTCAGGCAAGAACTGTGACGAAGACATTCAAGACTGCCAAGAGAACTCTTGCCCTCCCACTGCCACGTGTATTGACTTGGTGAACAAGTTCTACTGTCAATGTCCATTCAATCTTACTGGAGATGATTGTCGAAAAAGTAAGTGTTTCATTCTGCCCAGGTTTATAAAAATATGTCTTCGTATCTCCAGAGTAGAAACGTTTATTAATTAAAATTATTTTGATTTCAGCCATTCAAGTTGATTACGATCTTGGATTTAATGAACCAACTGTGAGCAGTGCAGCGCTTTCGGTTCCTTTCTCGATGGCAGGCAAAACAAGCTTGACAATCGCTATGTGGGTTCAGTTTGCCCACAAAGATGAGTCAGGCATCTTCTTCACTCTGTACAGTGTCACGTAAGTATTGTTTCATTTTATGTATACATTCACCAATCAAACCTTTTGTCAACGATTCCCGTGCACATGAAAATTAAAATGCATTTTCATGGTACGTATCAGATCTACCGATATCATTTGAAGGCTTTGTACTGTTCTTTAGAAATGGGCAAATGGCTAGTGGAAGAAGAGTATTGGTCCAGGCACATTCAAGCGGTGTTCTCGTTTCCATATTCCCTGAACTGCAAGATGTCTTCCTTGCTTTCCAAGAGTATGCGACCATTAATGACGGACAGTGGCATCACATAGCAATCGTATGGCATGAAGGAACGCTGACGCTTGTCACAGAAGGTCTCATTGCCAGCAAGGTTGAAGGCTATGGTACTGGAAAAGATCTTCCTGATCAGTAAGTGTTTGTCGACTAAAACTCCACTAAAACTTCACTAACTTGTACTACGTAGATCTTAAATGTTTTTGTATTGTACCTTTTGTCGGACCGCATCTTCAACTTAGATTTACATGTCGCAAATTGTGCTTTTCAGTGGATGGGTTGTGTTGGGAAAACCAAGACCAGATAACGTGAAAGCATACACAGAGTTAGGATTCGAAGGACATCTAAGCAAAGTGCAGATTTGGGGACGAGCATTGGATGTGACCAATGAGATACAAAAACAAGTCAGAGATTGCAGGACTGAGCCTGTTTTGTACCAAGGCCTAGTTCTCACATGGTCAGGCTACGATGATATCACAGGAGGAATTGAAAGGCGAGTACCCAGCGGCTGCAGCCAACACTCATGTCCTCCGGGCTACACAGGATCAAACTGTGATCAACTTCAAGTAGACAAGGTTAGAAAACTGTTGATAATCAGTCTAGTTGATCTATTGAATTGTAAAAATGATCAAATTTTACTTCAAAAACTTGTTTTTTCCTCTTCTAGATTCCTCCAAAGGTTGAACACTGCCCTGGTGACCTGTGGGTCATTGCAAAGAACGGAACTGCGGTGGTTACATGGGACGAGCCGAGGTTCTCAGATAATGTTGGAGTTGCTAGAGTTGAAGAAAGAAGTAACCACCGACCTGGACAAACGCTCCTCTGGGGAACTTACCACATCGCTTACGTTGCATTCGATCAAGCCGGAAACACTGCCACTTGCTCCTTCAAAGTCTACATACTCTGTGAGTTCCTATTCAGTTTATTTTGGTTGACAGTTCTATTTTCCCTGTGCAAGAATGGATTTCTAATTTCAAATCGCCTTTAAAGGATTAAGAAGTAATGTAATTAGCTAAAATTCTTCTGAAACGATGACCACATGGGTATGAAATATCGAAAATATATTGTTAAATATCTTTTAAGGGCTTAGTGGTATGTGGGATTCAATTTGGAACATCGTTGGTGAAGACCGTTACAGCCTCCTTGAACCAAGTCAGCATTTGGTTCACACAAAGGGACTAATAAAGTTAGGTGTCCAGGGAAAATGCAATAAGTATGGCTAGTATAATCCTACACTATTCATTATAGAAGTCAATTACAAGGTATAGTGACACACTGATCACCTGAAGAACCCTTGAGGCTAAGTCTAAAAATAAACCTAGATCAGTGGTTTATGTATGAGGTTATTCTTATTCAGAAATAAAAAACCTTTGTGTAATAATTTACTTTTTTTTTTCCAATTTTGAAATTGTGTGATTGAGCCCACTTCATTCCTCCAAGTAATTTGGTTCATTTTCAATTTGGAGTGCTGTGAACAAAATGGTGTTTAAACCTTTCACTCAATGAATCTTGACTTTATCTCAATTTGAGCTGAACTTGGAAAAGTTGATCAGTTTGTTATTAATCATTTGTTTCTCGTGTTTAGCGGAGTTCTGCCCTCAATTGGCTGACCCTGTCGGAGGATCCCAGCAATGCAAAGACTGGGGCTCAGGCGGTCAATTCAAAGTTTGTGACATCGCTTGCAACACTGGACTCAGCTTTTCTCAACCAGTTCCCAAGTTTTACACTTGTGGAGCCGAAGGATTTTGGAGACCAACCGAAAACCCAGAACTGCCACTGATTTATCCAGCTTGCTCCCGTAAGCGTTGAAACCCTGCTTATTTTGACATGTTCAACTCCTGATATCAGTAACTTCCAATTTTCCTCTTTTACTGCATAATAATCGTTTGTGTCTTTAAATTTTAGCTGCCAAACCTGCTCAGAGAGTTTTCAAGGTGAATATGCTCTTCCCAACGTCGGTGCTGTGTAACGAAGCTGGACAAGGTGTGCTGAGGCAGAAGGTTAAAGCTGCCATTAACCTCGTCAACAGAGATTGGAACTTCTGTTCATACTATGTCGATGGTAAGCCCTTAATTCTGCAAACCTTAACTATTTACCTACTTACATAATAAACAAAACCTACTTGAAAATAGTTAATATTCAACTGAATGATCTACCACCAAATATGTTTCTCCATGTTCGTATACTCCTCTTTTTAATTCATGATTGTTATTAATTTGTAACTAAAGATAGTAGTAGTCACAGTAGGGGCCAGTGGGTGGGGCCCTTGACGTCATGGGGAGACCACTCTCCTTTCAACATCTGTGATTTTCATTGCTAATTCGGTTCAGTTACTTCATGTGCATCCTAACGTATGTTTGCAAGTGCTAATAAATATCAAAATGGTTTGTGTGTGCTGTTGCGGATTGTACAAAACATGGTCGGCATCAAAAAGAGAACGGATTTCACTTTCACCGTTTTCCGAAGAATGAAGAAGTGAGAGCGATGTGGATCAATGCTTGTAAGCGATTAGATGCATTTTCTGCCGATAATTCTCGTGTTTGCTGGCACCATTTTAATAAATCGGACTACCAACGGGATTTAAAACGAATTATTGGGTTTGCCTGTGGAACAAATACTAAAATCAGATGCTGTTCCCTATTTGCTGATCCCGAACCAAAGCTCAGCTCACCCCAAACAGTTCAAATGGATTACACGTGTTCTTAAAAGAGTTTGTCGCGAGGAAGTCAAAAACATCTTAGCCAACATAAATAGTCTATAGCTTTTCCTACTCAGATTCGGAAATTTCCAAACCAATTTCAGAATTTTCCATTTCAATTTCAGACTTTTCCATTTCGATTTCAGAATTTTCCATTTCAATTTCGGAATGTGATCAATATCCGGGTGGGAGCGGTTTCTGAAATTGAAATGGAAAATTCTGAAATTGAAACGGAAAAGTCTGAAATTGAAATGGAAAAGTGGAAAATTCTGAAATTGGTTTGGAAATTTCCGAATCTGACTTGGAAAAGCTATATCGCATATTGCAAAAAAAAGAGAGGAGAGTTCTAAAAGAAAATCGGACGGAGAACACTTAAAACATGACCTCTACAGACCTCTCGACCCAGCCATCGGAATTTCTCATTTTAGTGGTCGAAAATGGAAGGCTTAAACAGCATGTCAAATGCAGGTACAGCTTAAAACAGCCAACGACGAAATCACAAAATTGAAACACTATTCCACCGTCTTCCAAGGAAAATTTTCCCGTACTTAACAACAAATATTCCTACAAGAAGGTATCTAAAATCTTGATGGATTTAATTCATAAATCATACCCCTAAATTGACGGATACTTACCTTGCAACTTGCTTCGTCCGAACTCATGCTTTTTTCGCATGAAATGTTTGAATATTTAAATAAGAAAAGAAAAACTCAGGAAGCAGCGGGAAACGCAACTGTGTGTCGCCAGATGCAAGAAAACTGTCTGGAAAATTCACAAAATCGTAAATTAACGTATTTGTTCATTTACGGAAGTAGGTACTTACCTACATAATGTTACAGATCAAAATTTTTGTTCCTAGATGTATATTATGATTAACATTTTTTATTGACTTAGAAAGACATAATAAATTATTGTGTTGGTCCTTGAATGTTCGTGGTCTACTTTTACCATGTACTTTCATCCGTGGAATAGAAACCTCTGCGATATTTGACCGCTTTCTTACTCATAGATATTCTAGTCGTACTCATTCAGCCTAGGAAAAGTCCGCTCATAACGTTTAATGTACCAAATTCCTCAAAAACCATATAAAAACCTGGGCTGGCTGTATGTTTACTGAAGGAAGAGTTCGGGCAATGGTCTCTCGCTGACGTCATGCTTGCCAGGCCCCTTTTGGTGACTCTTTCCGCATATTCTACGCACCGTGGTTGTAGTGTTGAAACTAAATCGTTTGCCACAATGAGATTCGAAACACGGCCAACGTTGAAACGATTTCAAGCTGTTTATATGGCCACGTGGACAAGATATATGCCCAAGTATCAAGAAGTCATGGGTTACATCTCATAAGACTTCACTTTGGGAAGGAGGGCTATTGTACTTTAAATACTCGCTCCTGTAACTGGGTTTCACATTGTTTTGGTTTGTAATTGTAATCGTCTTGAAAAGAAAATTCTAACCCCCCCCCCCGGATGACGCACGATTTCTCCCTAACGTTTTTCAGGAAAATCATCGACGCCCCAATTCTTGAGCCAGCTCTCTCACTAATTTAAATTGCCCTTTAAGGGTTGTCAAAGTTTTGTAAAATCCCCAAAAACCTCAAAAAAGTCAAGGCGGCCTAAATTCATACTCTTTTTTTAAGAACACTCACAGGAATCGAATGAGCCCCTCCCCAGGTCCGTAGGTCAAACCAGTCCCGATCTATGGCGCGATTTATGGTGCCAACATTCGCGTTATTTTGGTTTATTATTGTTTTTGTGTTAATATCAGTAACCCAGTGATGTGGTAATGTGGATACTGGAGTGAACTCCTAAAAGGCTTGGTAGCCGATACACCGGTTGAAACATTCTGATAACCATTAAAAAACGCTGCAAATTCTTTCACTGGGGTCTTGCGTTCAAGTGATTTGAATTTCTACTAAGCTTTTTGTGCCACAGGTGATAGAGCGATTATTGAATTTCAAGGATATGCATAGAGCAAGTAAATCTGTTCTCAACCAAAATACCTATTTGGATTGATCAGTTGATCATATTTGTGCCTCCTGATATTCAATAATCGCTCTATCACTTCTGAAACACGCACACTCCAAAGCTTAAGAAATTCAAATCATGAACGCAAGCCAATTGAATAATAAACGTGAAAGAATTTGCAGCGTTTTTTTCATTTGTCCGGTATGGTTTACTCACGTGTGAACGTTTCTAATAACTATTCTAGTTGTTAGAATGACGTGTTCAGTATAATTTGCTTGCCTCAATGAATCGTTAAGTAGCAAACGACTCATCATAGGAAATTGCTGATGACGTCCAAGTTGTCAGACTGAAATCCACTTTCATTTAAAGGTAATAAATGCGAAATCCCGATTATCTGCTAATCCTCGTGTGTTTAGTATGCCGCACGAACATAAATAAAACATTATTCCAGTATCATATTGTGACTGATTTAAATCACCAAAGAAAAGGAGTAGCTTTGATCAGTTTGCCCTTGAACCGTCTATCTATTCAGACTTCGTTTCTTTCACTCATGCCTCGTTGTCGCTAATTCCTTAACAGGTTTCACACCGTGGCGCTCCACTCTTCATTTAATGTAGTGCAACTTTGGTACGAGTTATCGTCAGATCTAAAAACTACTGTGATAACTCTCGAATGGCCCATAGTGAAGCCCCTGCTACCCATATATTGCGCGTATAAACTTTGTTAACGTTAAAGTGATTCTGATTAGTGTAAACTTTACTTGATTCACAGGAACAAGAGAGTGCAAGGACCTCGTGATTGAAGTGAAATGTGATCATAGAAACAACAGAATCACCCGAGATACGGAAATTGAATTGGCAACCAATAGGTAAGAACACTACAAAATATGTTATCACATACGTTACCCTATATTAGCACTGATAATTTTCTCATTTTTGTGTGTCATGCTTTAATTTCAGAACCGGAAGGCAGTCCAGTGACACTTACAACGTATTCATTTCATTCCCGGCCGTGAAGTGAGTTGACTTCCTTATTCCGTTGTGGTTGCTAAACACTGCTAACTATCCCACAATGCTTTATTATTTCCTTGCTGGATAGCCTTTTTATGCAAATCACGTACATTTCAAAAATTGGATTTAAGAAAAAAAAAAATCTAGAAACGACGTCCGAAGTTGAAACTACTGAAAGAATTTTTCGATATTTGGCAAAAATATCCAACATCGATCCGGGATGCGCCAATAACCCCACCAATTTGGTCAATAAGCCCTTAGGGATCATATTCAACGCTTAATCTATAAATAAATCGAAATCTCAATACCTTTCAAAGTAAGAGGGTAGTTTTTTCGTTCGATTAAGATGGAAATTTGTTTTCTGAATTGAATAAGACCATTCGGGTTGCTTTATAACACAGGTCTGCAAAAAGAAATTTTTGATCAGCTCCATTTTAGCTAAATTTTATGTTTTTTGGTGTGCTGAATCCAAAAATGACCGCTATTTTCCTCCATCACGTACAGTTTTCTTGCAAATTAGGGGAGAGGGGGACATATAAAAACGAAAACGTAGAAAAAACACCATAATTGTCTATAAACTCAAAATAAAAGAAAGTATTTGTTTACTATTCAGTACAAAATGCTCAAAAACTTCATTCAGTTGCTTGTGGAACCTTTTTTTTTCTTTGATACTTCGTCGCACACGTTTTCGTGCTCCAGCATTGTCCGTATCCGCTCTTGAGCATCCAACAATAGTCAGCTAGCATATTGACGTTCCATCGTCCTTGGTAGCGTTTTTCCATATCCCGAATGTCTTGGTGAAATCTTTCTCCTTGCTCTTCACTAAACGCTCCCAGGTTTTCTGGAAAGTATTCGACGTGGGAGTGTAGGAAATGAACTTTTAGGCTCATGTTGCATCGTTGAGCTTTGTAGGCAGCCAACATGCGATTCACAACTGTTTTGTAGTTAGGGTCTTTCGTATTCCCATGAAAAAATTCATGCTATTCATAAAATGGACAACTTGGAAGCAACTACCAAATTGAGGTTTAACGCTGAATAACACCGTATGTGGTATTCAAAAAAACAGTTTTGCGAGAAAACTAGACGTGATGGAATTTTTTTATTACTTTTTTCGGTTTTAGCATGCAAAAATCCATGGGAAACAGTAAAAAAATCGTATCCAGTTTTTGGTTGCAGACCTGTGTAATCACCCGTTCGTTTACCATTTGAAAAACCTCATCTTTGGGGATGAAAATTGGTCGTCTATGGTCAGGTAGGCGGTCGAGCTTGAGATCCGGGTTGCTAAGCTTGTTCAACGGGAGATCTGAGTTAGACGGCGTGGCTGGCGACCGCTCAAGTATTTTCTTCAATGCAATCACAATATATGGGGGCCCGAATCGTCGAGTTTAGATAATGTACCACAGAGTACCTACGTGTAATATGCGTAGCTATTATCTAATACAGAAATAGTAGACCTTTGTGTAATAATTTGCAGTATTTTTATTCTACCTTTGTTTTATCTACTTGTTTTCAAACAATAAACAAATCGTTGACCACTCGAATATTTTTTACAATTTTTCATTATTCAGTTATTCAGGTTTATTATTGGAATAACGAATCAAAATGTTCGTACTATTTTTGTTTCTATTTGTAGCGACCCTGTTGAGAACCTGAACTCCAACCAGAGATCAACTGTCCAACGGCTTTTGGAGAAATTGATCCTCGAAGAAGATCAACTAGATGTGCACGACATCCTCCCCAGGACGGTGCCGGATCCTGCTTCTCTCACTCTCACCTCCGACTATGCTTGCCCCATGGGTCAAGTCGTCGTGGCCCCCAAATGTGGTAAGGACTCGTGATAAAGAAATTCTTCATACTACGATGAATGTTGATGCTCAGAAAAGAGGAGCTGAAACTTACAGGCGTTCGAATTTGACAACTTCGGAGATCAGAAGACAATTTCTCATTATTTTTGTCATTTGATTGTATTGAACGTTAAACCTGTACGATTAGCCACTCTGGGCCCTTGTTATTGATATTTTAGTTGCATAATCGTTTTTAATGTTTATCTTCTAGTCGCCTGCTCGGTCGGAACGTACTACGACAAGAACTCGGCAATGTGTAAACCTTGCGCCCCTGGAACGTATCAGAGCGAAGCCGGCCAACTTCAGTGCTCGGTTTGCCCTGCCATAGCCGGGAGACAAGGCGTCACGATAGCGCCCGGTGCCCGATCTGCTGCGGATTGCAAAGGTAGGCGAACAGCCCGATTGTCGTACCTTTCAAACTCTTAAGTCTGAGATTAGGAACAATGAAGAGTGTAGTAACTTCAAAGCCTAGAAGAAACTAGGGGAAAAGATGAATACAATTACACCTCATTAGACCCAGGGGGCACCAACCAGTTAGCTTCCTTTATATATATTTCGGCTTTTGCCTTTTTCAAATTCAAGAGAAAATTAATTTTGGTTTTTGGTAATTTTGACAATGATGTACCGATTTTTGTTGCTCAGCTAACGCCTGATGTTAAAACCTGGATGATTATATGCTTTCAAAACATTTGCATGGGCACTCTCTGATTGAAGCAGCGCCAACTTATTATCTTCGGGTCTCATTCTGTTCAAGATTTTCAGGCCGAAACAGTCATTGAATGAAGCATGGCGGCTTATGGGCAGATCTTCGTTTTTTCTGACTATTTATACAGGCTTAGAGTAGACTGTTAACTGAACAAAAAATAATTCATTAATTTTTCGCTTGATCTTCATTAGAAAACCTACATTTTATATCTAGCTAGAATTACGGAATTCCCTGCAAATGTCGTAAAGTAATTCATAATTAGGAAAAATTGGTTCATCTTTTGTTTTTTGTTGTCACCCAGGGAGCTATAATGCAATTGTTCCGATATTTTATCGAAATTAATAACATTTTACTTACCATAATCTTACAATATCGTTACCACAAAGCCACTTTTGCTTCAAAATGAAAATCAGTGTCACCTTTCTACAAAATAAACGATCTCCATGCCAAAATTGCGTGTGTGCGCCCTAGCGCCACATGGCCGATTTTACCATTCCTAGAACATATGCATATTATTTCAATCATCAGTTTAATTTTCTACTCCTTCCACACCTCAAGTGGTTATATTTGTTCGGAACGTCATCGCTATTCGTTGGTTTAATATTTTCAACAATAAGCCCTTCCCTCCCTTAAACTTTGATACTTTGGTTTCCAGGTGTGTGAATTCAAAATTTTCAACGTCCGTCTGCCGTACAAGCCACAAAAGGCCTTGGAATTGATGTAAAAAAAAAAACCGTTCTTTCACACGTGGACTCTCCTTGGGGTCTCGTTGGTCCTAAAATTTAACCAGCTCGATCACTTTACATACCTAGGGACCAAAAACTGCTCAAAAACGTAGTTTTGTAAGGTTTTTAACTGAAATAGGCAAGTGAGGTGTAATTTTCATGTTATTTTGGACCCTGAATCGGTTGGGATGGGTCCTAGACCAGTCAAAGCTCATTTGACTTTGAAAAGCCTCAATTTAAGGGTAAAAATATTGGAAGGAAATGGGTGTAAAATTCAATTTGTCAAATCCCAATCTTAATTTCTTTGAAAATCCTTCGTTATGAAATAAAAAATTCGCATGCCCCCTCTCCCCCTTTCACACACCTTCTCCCGCCACTCACTAATTTCAATTGTTTATTCCGTTCGATTCCCACTGAACGCTCGGTTTCAAAGTCCACCCTCTGTCCCCTTCCCAGTCAATGACTACGATGTCATCCCTTCTGGAGACGCTGTGGTCACCTGTTAAACCCTAACACTGCAGTTCTTTTCGTACACCATAAGATTTTGATTGGAAGAAGTTGCAAATTGTGTTTTACATTCTAAGATAGACGATATTTTCCCAATGCCTCTGCCTCAACCCCCAACACAATGGGTCAGTTTTTTGTCCACTATGTTTTTCTAGCTACATAGAGGATAAATTATTTGTTTTCTGCTTCGAGTAGGAAGTAATTCTCTCCATCGATGTCAACGATACCTGTTAACTTAATTTTCAGAACGTTGCCCTGCTGGTAAATACTACGATGAAGATGCTGGATTATGTAGGAGCTGTGGTCATGGCTTCTACCAACCAAGCGAAGGTTCCTTCAAATGTCTCTTGTGCGGTCTTGGAAAAACTACCAGAACTAACGAGGCTGTTTCCCAAGATGTAAGACTCACTTTGTTTGTTCGTTAACCACGCTTATTAACAACGCTAATTCATGATTCCAATATGAAATGTATTGTCCTCATTACTAACACTTGACGAATATTGAATATCTTTGTAGGAATGCAGAGACGAGTGCGGTAGTGGTATGCAGTTGGGAATAGAAGGTCAGTGTGAGCCTTGCCCTCGTGGCACTTACAGGACGCAGGGGGTTGAAGCCGCTTGCCAGGGTTGTCCATCTGGAAGGACCACGGCCAGGATGGGTGCTGCCACTGTTGAGGAATGCTCTCTGCCTGTCTGCACTCCTGGAAGCTTCCTCAACGCCAGTCTGAACACGTGCATCACTTGCAAGAAGGGCACCTACCAGCCTGCTTCCCAACAGACCGCTTGCCTTCCTTGTCCGCCCAACACTAGCACCAAGACGATCGGAGCAGTAAGTTTCTACCTCCACGTTTTCAAAATTAAAAATAACTAGTTCTTTGTTGCCGAAGCTTTAGGGCGCACAGACTGGAGCTGCGATAAGAGCGAGGAAAGAGAGCAGAAAACAAACACAGGGAGGCAGATGAGGGTGCGCAGAGCGTAGCAGCGCTTCAAGGTCGAGCGGAGCTGCGAGCAAAGCTAAGAATGAAGAAACCAAACCAGTTTGTTTTCTTCGCTCTTGTCGCTCATATGAAACATGAATCCTGATGATTTAATTGGTGTAGTGTTCATGAAAAAACCTTTATGGGACATTATTTATACCGTGTTTTATTCCCGTATAAACCGAAGTAGTCTCCTTTAATGTTGAAGTAATTGAACTGAATATTCACGTTATCAATTCAACGTTTATTAATAAAAACATTTATTTCGGTACGAAGCTGTTGTAAAAATGTGTAGGTTCAACAGGCAAAATTGGGTTTGAAATGCAATTTGACCACCTCTTCGGCAATTGGCGCTGTACTTTATCCAGCAAGTAATCGAATGTCGTCATTTCATCCGAAAATACTCGTAAAACCTGTTGGAATCTCCTCAGAGTTCATGGTACAAATGATGAAATTCCTCGTGTCGCGATTGATTAATTGTGTGAATCCCTTCTATGCCCCCCCCCCCCCCCCCCCCCCCCGAAGTAAATACCAGATCCTCTATGACGGGTTTTCCATAAACAAATAGTCATCGTCGAGATTTGAACCGCATTGACTCTCGCAGCGTCGCTCCACTCTGAAATGGGCAACTCTCTTCTCTCTTCTCTTTGCTCTCTTTCCTCGCTCTTATCGCAGCTACTGTCTGTAAGCGCCCTTAGACGCAGCCTAATTGTATTCGACCTACCAAGTGATCCCACATTCAAATCCTGGGCTGGTCCTGTGTATTATCTGGTTTGTGCCCTCAATGCAGTTGAATGGGGGTTTTTAATTGATGAGATTTACTTTGAAACGCTGAAATACCTTCAAGTAGCGCTTGATTCTTTCAAGAAATCAACCGCGAACTCTGACAAACTGACCATTTTGTACCGATATCTGGCGGAATTCGTTGCAACTTTCGGTTGAAGGGAAGGGTCCCTGATCCCAGATGATACATTTAAAAGGAAGAACTCGATGATGAAATGTTTTCGTTGGCAACTTTGATCCCCCTTTCACCCGAGTCCAGAAGTTTGTTACTTAGATGAATTATTGTTTTTATTAATTAATTAATTTTATGAATGACCTAAGTAATAACAAAATCGGTACCAAATGTCCACAAAAAACTACACGTTTTTCTCTCAGTAAATCATAGGCTTCAAAAGAAACTTGAAAGTTGACTCCGAACTAGGGGAACACCATTAATCAAACCATGAAGTTGAATAAGCCAAAAGATACGGAAAACGAAGAAATGCTGAAGAAAAAAGTGTGCAAATATTTGAACGTGTTTTTCTCAAATCTTGCTTTTTCCTATATAAATTCAAACGCTCGTAACCGTGGATCCAAAACTGAAAAGTGGTAGTCGCCAGTTGATATCGTGATTTAATAACCAAAAACATTGTTATCTACTTCATTACATTGGTTTTTATTCTTCACATCTATTGCAAATTTCGCTTGTGTCACCAAGTTTGGTAGGCATTTATCAGTTTTACTCCCCAGCACAAAAACACAATTACAAAATTTTCTAAAAATCGGAGCAACAAAACTTGGGAGATTGCTTTGGTTTCACTAGGTAACAGGGTGGTCACTATTATTTCAATTTTTGATAATGACTTCAAGAAATTTTGTAACGGGTTGGGATTCATCAATTTTCAACACAAAAGGAATCGTTTTGTTCCGTATGAGAATTACAGCAACAGGACGTTTTTCCGTATCAGGCGAGCATTCATTTCTATAATAAAAATATATGCTAATCTAGCACAGAATTGAGTTATAAATTAGAGCTGACATGGAAGTTTTATGATGATAATCATAAACATCAACTAATTAATCATAATAGTCGTACTCTTGTTTTCAATTACAGAAATATACGTACGTGACTCTTAATGCTTACCATTATGTTCATCTATGTGGCGTCCTGATTTGTCTTTAAAAATTAAGGAATACCAAGGTGTACTTGATCAATATTGATTGTTCAATTTTTATAAAAATCTTCCTCATGTTATCATTTTTAGAATAGTTGCAATAACGGCATCATCAAATTGATATAACGATTATACACATTTTATGAACGTCATAAAATTGTTTATTTTCAGACGAGCAAATCAGAATGCTGGAACCCATGTGAGATGAGCGGAGGTGAAATGCTGTGCGATCCCAACGCGTACTGCCTGCTGATCCCAGAGAGCAATGACTTCAAATGCGACTGCAAACCTGGATACAATGGCACTGGAAAGATCTGTTCTGGTAAGAAGAAAAACTGACAATCATAACAATATTATCCGGTACGTGGCCTTCAGTCAGGCGTCAACGTTAAAAAAACGCGAGTCAAGCGAAACTGACGTCAAAATAGTCGACGAAATAAAAGTCGGAAACGTTGAACTACTAACAAATATCAACTAAACGTAAGCAGAACAACTGTAAACAAATATTGGCCAAATTCTACGTTATTTGTCAATTTTAGCGAATTTTCTTGGAATATGTTAAAATGAAAATTTTCTTCTTTGAAATCCATTTTTGGCATTCTGAAATGATTTCAGGGTTTTTACACTACTTTTATAGGTATGTCTCTTTGCAGATGATAAATCAAAATAGGATGGACATAAGGACTTCATTCCAAAAAAAATTCAAGCATTTTAAAAGAAAGGATGAGTTTGTGTTGATGAGTTGCAACAATTTTTGAGCACAGTAGTTAGTCACAATTCAAAAAATTTATTAAAAAATCATTTTAAAAAGTCATAAAATTTTTAAAAATCATTAGATTAATATTTTTTTGCAGAATGTTACGCAAAAAAAGTTGATCAACCATGATCCAAGCCATTTAAAAGCTGAAGCCCAAATTTATGCTGATAATGTAATTACATTTCATCAGAATCTACTTTTTTTTTAAATCGATAAAATTTCCAATCATGCAACATTAGTGTGTGAGCGAATTTTTCAAAATTATTGTATTAAATTTATGTTAAAGAGTTGAAATGTGAACACTTTGTGTGCAAAAAAGTTGTTAGCTCTCAATGTTATTGCAGAAAAACTTATTCTAAAAAGTATTCTTCTATTCAAAGATTTACTTTTAGAATTTTTAGCATTTTCATTAATTTTAAAACACATTTTAATGAAATTTGTTCATTTTTTCAGCATAAATTTGAGTTTAAATTTTTAAATGACCCTGTTCGTGGTTGATACATTTTCTGAGTAATATTCTTCAAAAAAATATTAATTTAAAGAAAAAAAAAGTATTTAAAATTTTTCAAAAATGCAATTATTGTAAAAATCCAAAACCTTTTTTGAGTGGAAGGATATTATTTAGAACAAGTTTTTTAGCAATAAAATGTATACTTTGTTAACAATTGCTTTACACAGAAATCGCACTAAATCCAACTTAAGTTATCATTGGAAAATTCGCTCATTCCATCGTGCTGCATAACAGGAATTTTATTCTCTTACGCCGGGCTAAGGAATAGAATTTCCAAGTTTTTGGAGCTACTTTTGTGCTGAAAAATCATGTGGTACTTACATAATATTAATTCTCTTTTTTACGAGTACTTATACGTTTTTAATGGCAATGTTAGTTGGATGACTAAATTTTGATTTTTGTTTTGCAGATGTTTGTGACGGATTCTGTCAAAATAAGGGAACTTGCGTGAAAGACTCGCGAGGAACACCATCGTGCCGATGCGTGGGTTCGTTCATCGGACCTCACTGTGAAGACAAGAGCGAGTTCGCTTATATTGCTGGAGGCATCGCTGCTACTGTCATATTCCTTATCATCATCGCTCTCTTCGTTTGGATGATATGTGCAAGGTAATTTTTTCAAAGATCTAGCCGTTGCTAGCTTCACAATGCTTCATAAAGCGTGTAATATACTTATTTTAGGTATGAATGATGGAGGGTGGTGCTTTAATTTACAACACCCTTGGTGTTACTGCTATTCTACGATTTATTGTGTCGGTAGCAACTATTGTAGAACTTTAAATGAATAAGCTTAGCAAAATACAGGGGGGCTTTCCTACAAGGCTATTGTCAGACCTACAGAGACATGTGTATAGGTTGTGTGAAGGGAAACAATTCTGATGGAGCTTAATATGTTTTGGTATTTGGGAGGCAACGAGCACAACACCCATTGGGGCTGTGTCCTTTTAGATTTCACACTCATGCAGAGTTTCAGCATTCCGTTGTCAACTGCAGTGGAGTGTTCAAGAGGAAATCGTGGGGCTGTTGATGCCCTTTGCCATACCTGTCAGGGTAAAAACGATATCCTGTATCATGTGGTGGAGCAGTGTCCACGAACTCACAGTGGACGCATTCTCCATCATGATGCAGTTGCCAAGCAGATAGAACACGCTTGTCATCCAATGACTAGGATGTTGGAAGAGAGAGACTATCAAAATATTATGCTGAATGACTGGGTGGGCAAGAAGCCGTCAATCCCAATGGATCTGCCAGAATTATGGATGTCTAGGTTGTCAGTAGCAGTATGAACATAGACGGGCTAATGTAAGTAAATGTGATAGGAATGACATGCGGCAAGTGGTATCGTCGTGGTTATGGCCACGACTGTGTTATGGTGTGGGAAAAGTGCCACCTCAAGTTGGGCATCTCATCAGGAGTGTTTTGTGGTGTCAACACCTGCATACTTCAGGGCTCTTTCCTAAATTGGTAGTAATTTTATAGAAGCGCTTCCTTCCATCCCTCTCTCCCTCAATTTCCAAAATCCCTTCGGCCAGTGTCAGGTAAAATAGTCACATAGAAATACTGGATAAGATGATAACGTTACGAGTATGTCAGTTTCTAAGGTTATGCCCAAAATTAACATTGACCTACTCCTCGAGTGATCAATAATGATTGTGAACTCTCAAAAAACGGCATAGCATGGGGGATCAAGGATACACGATGAACCCATGGACTTGTGACCACCATTTATCAGGGAGAGACACATGCAATTAAATGGTGTATGCGTGAGATTACCAGGAAAGAATTCAAAGTTGCAAGAATCTACATGAGGTCAGATTGCTAAGTAAAATTGAATTCCATTTTTGCCTTCTCAATAACCTCAAAGCTGACCTGGAGTTTGCGATGAGTATGGATGGTTCCCCCATCTTGATTCTTGAAACTACTACTCCTCAGCATAAACCTGACGCCATGTAGACCTTATGGTACCCTTTGGGTGATGCAGGCATAATCGTCTCAGCCTTTGCAGGCGCAAGGTGCAACTATTCATTCCATCGCCTCCTTGTTGCAAGCCTCAGCTTTCTCAAAGTTGCAACCCAGAGCACCTAACCGACGTTGCTCTTTTAACGTAAAACAATTGTCTACTAACGACATTTTTGCCAACCATGTGATCTAGAGTCACTTCTCCAGGAAGCTCATATGAACAATGAAATTAAATAAACATTTAAATGTATGAAATTGAGAATGTCTTCAGAATCTTAGTTGTTTTTGCTATTTTATACAAATCAGATTATACAACGTGTTTGATTGTTACAGAGCCGAAAGGAGAAAGGAACCAAAGAAACTCATAGCACAAGCAGCCAACGAGCACACGGGATCTCAAGTAAACTTCTACTACGGTGCAGCACCTTACGCCGAGTCGATAGCGCCATCCCATCATTCGACATACGCCCACTACTATGACGACGAAGAAGACGGATGGGAAATGCCGAATTTCTATAATGAAACGTACATGAAAGGTGCGTGAAATTTCTGTCATGTGTTTGACAGTACCATGTAATTATGGATTGGTCCTCTTTCCAGTTTCTTGGAAACCCAATCCAATTCCCTTCAATCCAATATCTGTAGATTTCGGGGTTCCTGATATCCTCTGGGAGTTCAGGCTAACTCTTCTGTTCAGGCTAATTCCTCAGCCTGTGGAAGTTGAGATGTTGGGTGAATATCGTGCAAATTCGGATAAGGGCAGTAGAACAGAGAGCTATTCTAGCTTGTCCCTCAGCTAGAATCAACCAATTAATTCGCCAGTTTAGTCTTCTGCTAGTTACATAGCCAGATAGATAGAAACAAACATACAAAAAAACTTTGAGCTTTATATGTAGAAGTCTTTCATTGAATAGGTAACTTTGAACCTCCACAGGGTTCACGTGTTGTTTGTCAAATATTGAACTCAGAGTTGATATCAAGTTTTAACGGTAGAGACTTGAAAATGCATCGCAAGATGACAGGATATGAATCCGTGAAGCCTCTAGCCTCTCCTATACAAATCCCTGATATAATTTGATAAAAATTCGAATAAAATTTGATATCCAACAACAGAACCAGCAACTCTACCTCAGAAATCTGCTTTTATTGAAACAGTGATATAGTTTTATGATTTTTTAAAACTTTAATGTGATGGAATCTGTTGTAATTCACTAAAAATAATATTTTTAAACTTTTTTTCATCGTTGATTGGTGCTGAAAAAGGTTGGGCTCATCCAGCATGACAATTTGAGAGATTTTTCACTATTAGTTTTTATAACACTAGTAATTTATTTAAACATAGTTTTGGAGCACAGCGTGTTTTCACCAAAAATGTTAATAATTTTTATGCTTACGCATTACCACAAACAAGTTTGCAAACAATATTTCGTTCTACAAAACCATTTTAAGATGAACAAAACCATAGAAGTTTTTGTCGATTTTCTTTTTCATAGTAATATTCTGGTACAAGATATACATTTAACCATTTATAGCAGATTCGTACTTTATTATTTAGCGAATTCCCACTGAACATGAAGCTATTGCAATGGCTCTACAAATTTTGAAATAAAAATACCCTCTTCGCAATCTGAAATTATTCCTGCATTAACGCTTTGTAAATAAATAAAAATGTATAATCATTCCAGATGGTTACTCTCGATAGAATTCAGATAAAAATTTTGTTCTTGCGCCACAACAAATCAAGCATTCTATACGAATGGATGAGTTTGTTGGACAACACTTTTTCGACACTCTAAATTGGTCAAATGCAAACAAAAAATTACACAAAATGTCTGTAATTTTAACCCAATCTAACGTTAATTTAGCACGATAATTTTGGAAAATTCATGTGATGCCTAATCACATTTTTGAAGTTTGAGCACTATATCTCAAAAATGTGCTAGGTCATCACCCTTTTTTGGAACGCTTCTTTTCAGCGTGGTAATTGATTTATTTCTTAGGTTTTTAAGAGAGAGCTGACGTGTATATGATGAAGTATTGAAATGATGGAATCGCTCCGCTTGCTCCAAAACAAATTTTAGAACATTCCTGCATTAAAACTTGAATTTTATCATTAGTTGTGCATTCGTATCACTTTTATCGAAAATTGAATACTATTTATTTCTCAGTGTTTCACGGTAAGACTCTCAATACCACTGCTGTACATATTTTTTATTATTTTTATTATGCCATGCCGATTGATAAGTCGTACATCCTACCATTTGGTACGCGACAGCTTTCTCTCATTTGTTAAGGTTTTGTTTTGTTGTCAACTTATTGTGCTACTATTATGGATTCTCTCGATTCCAAAATACGTGGAACAATCCACGTAGCTTACTGGCAATGACCCTCGCTTTCGCTCATCCGTTGCGTTCGTTTGTTTCTCACCATTTTTTTCCAGCAGGCATGCACAACGGGAAGATGAACAGTTTAGCCCGCTCGAACGCCAGCATATACGGCAACAAAGAGGATCTCTACGATCGGCTGAAGCGGCACGCTTACCCCGGCAAAAAAGGTGAAGAGGATGAGTAGAAGTACCTAACCGCCTTTATCGGAGCACGATGACAGAATTTGAAGCGTTTCAAGGCGTTCACGACCTGAGTCCCTAGCACCTCAGATGCTTCTTCTCCGTAGGGATGCTTTGTGGCTTCACTTGGGTGTACTTGAACGAAATAACTGTGTGAATAGTGTTTGAATGTTGAATTTCATTGCTTCATGTTGCGGTCGCCTCAACGGCGGCCTTCCTGCCTAATAATTGTGACGTTTCCTTCTATTTGCACGCTGTACTTCCATTCGCCCTTGAATGTTGTTTTGCTAATCTCGTGGGTGACTTGAATTCCCTTTACATTTTTGCTGTCAACAGTCGCACTTTTCTAAAAGCTCGGACTTGGTTTTCTTCTCAAATTTTGCTCCCTTTGTTTTTTTTTTACGTTCGTTGTTTCTTTTTTCAGACAAGAGTGACAGCGAAAGTGAAGGCCAGTGATTGCAAAATGATAACTTGGTCGAGAATAAAATCTAGATGTTTATTATTTGAAATCAATCACAAAATTTGAAAGAAAAACAATTCATTCTTCCTAAGAAGGACAATTTACGTCAAGATTGACTTACACTAGGTAATTATTTTTAGAAAATGGATATGACAATAATTGTATGTGTTTGGCGTTCATCTAAGAAAGTTCAACGTTTAACACGGGGACCCCAAAAAAGGGTTTTCATCGAGGAAAAGGACGATGCTTTAATGAATCTAATAGATATACGATTACCTACCATATTTTTATACATATAGACTGTAATATAATATATTTTTTATTGAAATTTTACAAAACCAAATTGTTTATACTTATTAAAAGTTAGGTAGAGAATATTTGTAAATATGGTTTAGTGGATTTTGCTGTATAATAGTGCCAGAGTTTTGTGGCTGAAGTCACGACGTATTGTTTTTTTGTTTCTTAACTTGTACCACAAGCTACGAAATAATGCTCAAACGAACAAACCTTAGTCATTTGGTGGGAGGGGCGGAGTAAACGACATTATATTCGCACGAACGAATGTAAAAATAAATATAATTTTTAGGAAAAACGAATTTGTAAGAGATCTTGCTATGTATTCTTTTAAGGGAATTGATTTTCAAATCATCGATTGACAAAATGAAACAGACCTCCCCTTTGTTTCATAGTGCCAATGTTACATAAGAAAAAATTAATACCTACTTTTATTTATTATAGTTATATTTTTTAGGGTTTCGCAAGCCAACGAATTCTTTCTAAGTTTTACGGTTATTACTCGAGTGTTTTTTCGCAAAGTCAAAACGCCTTGTTCTAATTTCTATTGTTTAAAATCAACGACTTGCTTTTCGGGTGTAATTATTTTCTAATTAGACAACAATCCTAAAAGCAATTTGTTATTTTTTATTTGTATTATAGCTAAGTTGATAGAGCGTCGATCATATTTTAAGTTGTACATTTTTTACAGTATTCTATTGTTCAACGAATTTCTTGTTCCATTTACCTCCTTCTTTTGTTGTGTTGTTCTTCTTGTTTGTTTTATTGAAACGAAAGACTATCTACCTAACGTTGTTCAATTTAAGTGAAATCATCTTAATCGAAATTTTGGTAATATCTAATTTAAACGGTTTTGTAAACCATCCATCTTGTAATATTTTTATAATAATAACAGAAACAATTTTGAAGTGGCTCTGTTTTATTGAACACCTGATCCCTCAAGTGGAGAAAAGTATGTACGCAGCTGGGATTTGCCGAGAAAAGTTACAGGACTGCAGCATGACCACATGAGCGAGTTTTACTAGTTCTTCAGTATTGTAATTTATTTGATATTGGTCGGAAATTTTCGCAATTTGAAGGCAAGGGCAGATTTCATTGAAAATGGCACTCCCATTCCCCCCCGCACTCATTTTTGAGGAAGTTTGGCAATTTTCAGTTTCAAACGCTTAGGAGGTATTAGGAGGCCAGAATCTGACAAGAGCTCCCCTCGCTCTCATTTCTGAGGAAGAATTGGCAGTATTTTCAGTTTCGAACGCTTAACAGGTATTAGGAGGCTAGAATCTGGCTAGAGCTCTCCTCGAACTCATTCCTGAGGAAGTTTGACAGTATTTTCAGTTTCAAACGTTTAGGAGGTATTAGGAGGCTAGAATCTGGCAAGAGCTCTCCTCGCCCTCATTCCCAAGGAAGTTGGGCAGTACATATTTCAAACGCTTAAGAGGTATTAGGAGGCTAGAATCTGGCAAGAGCTCCCCTCGAACTCATTCCTGAGGAAGTTTGGCAGTATTTTCAGTTTCAAACGCTTAGGAGGTATTAGGAGGCTAGAATCTGGCAAGAGCTCCCCTCGCCCTCATTCCTGAGGAAGTTTGGCAGTATTTTCAGTTTCAAACGATTAGGAGGCTAGAATCAGACAAAGCCAGGGTGGAAACCCTAAAACATTACCTACCCTAGCTAGGTCTATTCTGATATGCATGAAATGCTGATGATATATAGGTAAAAATTATTCAATATTATTAGTGGGGTAAATAAGTATTCTTTCTCTGGGGTTTATTATTCAATTGGCTTCCGTTCATGATTTGAATCTGTACTAAGCTTCGGAGTGTGCGTGTTTCACAGGTGATAGAGCGATTATTGAATTTCAGGAGATATGCATAGAGCACGTAAATCTGTTCTCAACCAAAATACCTATTTGGATTGATCAGTTGTTAGTATACGCTAAGTCGTTACACTCCAAAGCTTAGTAGAAATTGAAATCATGAACGCAAGCCAATTGAATAATAAACCACAATGGAAGAATTTGCAGCGTTTTTTATGGTTATCAGAATGCTTCAACCCGTGTATCAGCTACAAAGCCTTTTAGGAGTTCACTCCAGTATCCACATTACTATATCACTACATAACTAGGTTACTGATATCAAAATAAAAACAATAATAAACCAAAATAACGCAAATGTTGCCACCATAAATCGTGGTGGCCATACATCGGGAATGGTTTGACCTACGGACCTGGGGAGGGGCTCATTCGATTCCTCATGGTATGTTCTTCAAATAGGTATAAATTTAGGCCGCTTCGACTTGTTTTGAGGTTTTAAGGGATTTTACAAAACTTTGACAACCCTTAAAGGGCATTTTAAATTGAGTGAGAGAGCTGGCTCAAGAATTGGGGCGTCGTCGGACCAAGATGGATTTTTCCTGAAAATTTCAGAACTTTTGCTCCAGCCGTTTGGGAGAAATCGTGCGTACAGCGTACAGCGGACGGACGGAAAATTTTTTTTGCAGATTCGGATTCTACACCCTTTGAAACGTAAACCTTGAAATTTTCAGGGCGGGTTAGAATTTTTTTTTTCCAGAGCGATTACAATGGTTTATTATTGAATAATAAACCAATTGTGTTGCGGAAAATTCCTTGATCCCCAGCCATAAGACATAATATGTCAATATTATTCATGTCAAAATTTGATCTCTATTAGATTAGAATGCAGCATCCGCCACCGAGTGGTAATTACCGCATTTGAGCTTAGCAATCTGAATTAATTTTCTAAGGTAAAACACACAGGGTGTCTAGCGGTCGGGAAAGTCGGGAATAAATAATGAATTTAAAAACGGTCTTGAAAAGTCGGGAATTAGCTGAGAAATTCATATAAAAGTCTGAAATTTGTTACCAAAACAATATAGGTTGGAATTTACTAAGATTCAGTAAGTGCCTTGCATTTTATTTCGTCAAGGTTACATTTTATTTTATGAACTCAACTTTAACTTGCATAAAGGCAAGTAAATGTTCTTATTCAGATAATTAATTGTACATTTTCTGCACCTTTCACGAGTGTGTATAAGTACGAATTAAATAATAGTCATAAAAGTAAGTAATCTGAACACGATAAAATTTTCTAGGTTTGTCTTGAAAAAGGAATCATTTTTGTGCGATAAGGCATAATCTTGAAACAGGGTCAAATGAAGAAAACATATTTTGAAATAGGCCTATATTGATGGCCTTGAAGCGATTCAAGACATTTTACTTCCATAAACTGTAAATATAATTAAATGTGATTTTTTTAAAGTCATTCAAGACATTTTACTTCCATTCAGTAAGGTATGTCCACTTGGTATTTTTAATACTATGATATATTTTGATTCCGAGTCTACTAAAGTAGCGGAAGCATTGTTTTCACTTTCGGAATGTGAAAATTTTTTTGTCTCCAAAATCAAAAATTCCACTCGCATTTTGCGTTTTAGACCTTTCTGAACAATTTTGGTTCCGTGTCTGTCTGTGTGTCTGTCTGTTTGTCAGCAAATCCTTGTTACGGGCAAAACTACACGAAGTTATTGTCCGATTTGGATGAAATTTTCAGGGATTGTGCGGGTTGGGGTGCAGATGGTCCCCTATAGGTTTCATGACCCCCAGATCAATAGTAGCCTCTGCGCATGCGCAAACGTGAAATCCTTGTTAAGCGCAAAACTCCGGGAGTTCTTGACCAATTTCGATGAAATTTTCAGGGATTGTTTGGTTTGATGTGTAGATGGTCCCCTATGAGTTTCATGATCTCCGGATTAATAGTAGCCTCTGCGCTGCGCAAACGTGAAATCCTTGTTACGCGCATAACTCCGAGAGTTCTTGACCAATTTTGATGAAATTTTCAGGGATTGTTCGGGTTGGCGTGTAGATGGTCCCCTATAGGTTTCATGACCCCCGGATCAATGGTAGCCTCTGCGCATGCGCGAACGTGAAATCTTTGTTACACGCATAACTGCGGCAGTTCTCGACCAATTTTGATGACATTTTCAGGGATTGTGCGGGTTAGGGGTCCCCTATAGGTTTCATAAGCCCCGGATCAATGGTAGCCTCTGCGCATGCGCAAACGTGAAATCTTTGTTACGCGCATAACTCCGGGAGTTCTTGACCAATTTTGATGAAATTTTCAGGGATTGTGCGGGTTAGGGTATAGATGGTCCCCTATGAGTTTCATGACCCGCGGATCAATAGCAGCCTCTGCGCATGCGCAAACGTGAAATCCTTGCCACAAGCATAACACCGGGAGTTCTTGACCGATTTCGATGAAATTTTCAGGGATTGTTCGGACTTATTAGGTATATTTTATAGCTTGTTCAATAGTTGAACATGCCTAAATTTATTTTCTCAAGTTACGCTCCTGCATAACAATAAATTTACCCTAATTCATCATTTACTTCGCCTAATTGAACGAAGTTCTGTAGTCAATAATAATTTTCAATGATCTACACAGTCATGTTATGGATACGAGGAAGCTATGTGCCACACCCACTTGGCAGAGGTTTTTTAATATAAGATGAATATATTACCGCGTAAAAGTCTGGAAATTTTGGAAAAAGTCTTGAAAAGTCTGGAAAAAGTCTTGAATTTATTTTTGAATAATTGCTAGACACCGTGAATGCAGCTGGCGGAGCTAGTTTGTTTCCCACATTCCCCTTAAAACGAAGAAGGCAAATGTGAGATGGAGGATCCAATACCTCGAATTCCTTTTGTCTTCTCGTCAGCCGCGATGGCCTGTTCCACTAGAGATGTGGCGTTCAGCACTGAACGGACCCCACTGAACGCATCCGTCAAAAGATATGATTCCAACTGAACGGATACCAGAAGAGTTGACGTTCATCACTTCAGTTCACTTGAATCCTTCCCCAGCTGTTCAAATCACCCCGCACCAACACCCTTGCCATTCTCATATCATGGATGAAGGAGTTCTCGTGTTTTGTTTGTTCAGTTTTCAGTCATGCTGTCAAAGTTATTATTGGACGGTAGCCGAAGTTAGTTTTATCAAGTTCAGTAAAAATTGAAATTCGCGAGTAGAAAGAGTTATTTTTTCAGGTCACCCACTTCCTATAGAGAAGTTTGTAAGTTCCACTACTACCTAGGCTTCCTGTACCTAGTATTTTCAATTTAAAATCACAATTAGGTAAGATTCTTTGAAGGCCTAGGAACGCAACAGAAAAAGAATGGTGTATTTATTGAACTTTTGGTCGATACTATCGGTGGTTATTATCAATGATTAACCTGCGATATATATCGGCATCAATATTATACCGCCGATACTATCGAACACCGATATATTATGTATCGATGGAAAGAGGTACAGTTAAAATAGGTTAGAAAACCGTCCTCCGGAAGACCAAGAGGACACCGGTTGGCGGGGGGGAAAGAGTTGATTGTAGTGAACTCCATGGGAAGGACCGTGGTCTTCCATGGTGAACGTATTGAACGGGGGAACTGATTCTAAAGAACGCATCCCTAAACTGAGTGAACGGTTGGGAGTTGATTCCCGGGACTGAACGCATCTTACACAACTCTATGTTCCACCCTCCTTCTTGGAAACTGGCTGGCTAGGGGAGCCCACGCTCTGAATCGTAACGGACTCGACTAAAGTCCATCCTAGTTAGTTAGGCTACCCAGAAGGCTCTGCGCAATACATAACAATAATAACCTCCAGAAAAATGCCTTCAGTCTTTCTCCGATCGTGGTGGTGTTAGGTTGTGAAGTGTTAGATTTTCGTGGCTACCAGACGCAAGATGATTCCAATGTGATTTCACTACGAATTCGGTACCCGTGTCCGCGATCGGCTGTGTAGGTAAAAGGCTTTCGGTCTCGTTGTGAATCGTGCTGTGCAACCTACATCATCTTCACGATTTCCTCTGCGGCGCTCACCTCTCCGGCCATTTTTGAACAACACCCATTCCCAAGGTACCTGCATGAATTTCTTCGACCCACACTTAATTTACCTGAAGATAAGCAATTGTTCGGTACTTTGTGAAAAGGAGGGGGCTACATTTTGTTGTATATGTTGTACTCAACCGCCGAAAACGGCCAGTGGCCGAAAAGTTTGCTCAAACCTAGGGCTGGGCATTTCGTTCTGCTCACTCCGCGGAGAGAGCACTCGGAAGATGCCCAATCCTAGGAATGGTCGTTTCGAAAGTGCACAACCGAGCTCGGTCAACATTTCCAGAGAGATGTAGGTTGGCAACTCTGCTCGCTTATCAGCTAATCTGACTGGTCGTTTTCCTGTTGTTCAATGATGATTAATATAATGATTTAAGTTTCGTACCGTTGCAGTACATTTCGAGTTGATGAGTTAATATAACGAAGTTCATGTGATTTTTCAGTAGGTACCTCCTCACAAAGTTCCTTCAAAATAAGTATCTCCCCGAAGCAGTATTATTATTATTATTTTTTCTTTTTATACCTAACAACAAAATAGGAAGGGGGGATTATTTTGCTACGCTTAATTTATTCAGTGAAGAATAGATTAGTACCAAGTTGTTGCGTTTTTTAGTACAATTTCAAGTTAATTGAGTTACCAAGTTGATGTGATTTTTAGCAAACAAGTACCGATCTTCTTATTAAAATGTACCTTCTTCCAAATACTCATCTCCTGAAGAAGAATCATTTTTGCTAAACTTAATAAAAACAATTTCACAATGTTTTTAGCAACCGTCTCTGAACATTCCTTCCCTGAAATCCCTGGAAATATTTGATTATTCGATTGGTATCTATGGTGACGCTTCGGTACCATAACATTATTTATTAATAATTATTTACATCACCTAATTACATCATAAATTAATTCCAATTACAACATGAGCCTTAGACGATAATTTAGCAGGAGGTTTCGGGCATTGAGCGTTTTTTCGGCCACTGAGCGTTTTTTCGGCCACTGAGCGTTTCAGATGCTCAATACCCGAATCAGGCATACCAACTGGATTATTTTCTAGGTCTTATCTTTGACGACTTCGGCCATTGAGCAAAGACAAATGCCCAGCCCTAGGTTAGAGCACATTTTTCGCCCAGTGGCCGTTTTCGCCGATTGAGTCCAACATAAATACACATGTATAATTACATGTGAAATGGGCCACCAACTCATGGGGTATTATTCAAAAATAAACCATTGTAGGGTAACGAGCCCAGTAACAGACAAGGGTCCCGTAACAGACAGTCACAACTTTATTTTCGAAAAATAAGCATTTTAGGAGGGTAAAATGAGGTTGCTATAGTCCATGAGTACGGTGTAACCATCTAGCCTCATCTGAGTGAATTTCATGAGCCAGTCCTTATTTAGAAGGGAATAGTGGAAAGTTATGAACAGCCACCACGAGGTCAGGTGGATTTTGGTGCTGCAGCTAGCTGGTTTTGTTAAGGAGGTGAGTGTTTTCAACCACAATTTTCCATTGTTTAATTTCGACATCTGGGCATGGCGAAGGTGTTTTATTGATGTTCAAACTATGCTCTTTTCGTTTTTCATGTCGTTTTTTATGTACAATTAATTCCAATGCTAGTTTTACCTATGTCTGTTACTCCTCCTCAGAAACCTTGTTTTGTAGTAACAGACACCCATGTCTGTTACTGGTCCAGGAAGAAATTTTCATTTTTTCCCCTTCAGGAAAGGTTTTTCATTGATGTGAATGTTCCTATAGGCTCAGTATTGAGTACGGAACAATTTGATCAGTATCAGACAGGGTGCCTGTTACTAGTCCTAAAGGGTGTCTGTTACTCATACCATATTTTTTTGGTATCTCAGATCATTACAGACACCTCTTTTTTTCAGTTCATGATGCCCCCCCCCCCCTGCCAAGAAATTCATATACACTGATGAACAGATGCAAACTGCCCTGTTAGATGTGCAAAGCAATGGAATGAGTGTGGCTGCTGCAACAAGAAAAAACTCAGTTCCGCGAGTCACTCTTTTGAGTTAAGTGAGAGGGGTTTAACCCTAGCATAAGAAGGATGGGTCCAGACCCAGCGGTTTCGAAAGACAAAGAAAGAATACTGGTACTCTGGATAGGTTCATCATCAAGAGCGGGGCTTTCCAATATTGGAACTTGAAGGAGGTAAAAGTGATGCTGCCTCTAATGCTGCAGTTAATGTTCTGGTTTTGCCTTTCACTGAGATTCCAATTATTCAGAGAGCGTCAGTATAAGCATAGAGAGTTCCCTCAGTGATCAATTGCAAGAACAACTTATTTTTATACTGATTTTATACTGCCTTCGTCATCTGTGCCTTCGTCGTCTTTTCCAGTGCCATCCCTCTTGAACACCTCGTCAGTCTGTTTCAAAGAAAAATTTTCAGGGTTTGATTGCAGTGGTGTTGAGGTGGATGAAGATCTACAAGATCTTAGTGCATCGACAAATGAATTAGACGCATTCCAGAACAACAGTTAATTACATTGAGTCTCATTCCAGAAATTCCCATGGATATCAATGGCAATGATGATCCGAAAAACTATATTTTGGCTCCTTCCTCCAAGAACTGTGTCGGCTATCGTGTAAATAAAAACACAAAGGTGAAATGTGTATACGAGATCAAAGAAGAAATTGGTGATGAACTAGCAGTGAACCCCTTAATCCCAATAAACATGTTGAAGACTGTACATATTCAAGCCGACTTCCGCTTTCAACTTAACATTAAAGAGTGAGTTATCCGAATGTTACCACAGCCATTGCCTTGGGAAACAAACGTATTCAATTCCCGCAGCCAATTAGCGATGTTCCTTTGTAGACATAGGAGTTCAATATAAAATATAAAGTATAAACATAAATGTAAAGTGTAAAGTATATTTAAATACCTACCTAGCTTCAAGTATTTGCTCTTTTGGTTTATTATTCATTAATAAACCATTGTAATCGCTCTGGAAAAAAAAGATTCTAACCCCCCCTGAAAATTTCATGGTTTACGTTTCAAAGGGTGTAGAACCCGAATCTGCAATAAAAAATTTTCCGTCCGTCCGCCGTACGCCGTACGCACGATATCTCCGAAACGGCTGGAGCAAAAGATCTGAAATTTTCAGGAAAACGCTGCAAATTCTTTCACTGGGGTTTATTATTCAATTGGCTTGCGTTCATTTATCATATCAGACCTACATCAAATTAAAGGAAATGGGCTCACTCCCATATTCGAGTTGAGGGCGCTTGGAACGGCCAGATGGGAAACTGCCAGTTATCAAGAAGGCGATAACAGAACTCGAAAAACGCAAATCTTGGCCGCATTAATCATGCCATAAATCGGGAATGGTTTGACCTACAGACCTGGGAAGGGGCTCATTCGATTCCTCATGGAAAGTTCTACAAAACAAGTCCACATTTAGGCCGCCTTGATGTTTTTTGAGGTTTTTAGGGATTTTACAAAACTTTGACAACCCTTAAATGGCACTTCAATTTGAGTTAGAAAGCTGGCTAAAGAATTGGGGCGTTGTCGGACCAACATGGATTTTTCCTGAAAATTTCAGATGTTTTGGTCCAGCCGTTTGGGAGAAATCTTGCGTACGGCGGACGGCGTACGGCGTACGGCGGACGGACGGAAAATTTTTTATTGCAGATTTGGATTCCAGACCCTTTGAAACGTAAACCATGAAATTTTCAGGGGGGGTTAGAAATTTTTTCCAGAGCGATTACAATGGTTTATTATTGAATAATAAACCAAAATCCATTTGTTCCGACGACAATTTTGGACAAAAGTCAATTTGAAAAGTCTGGAATTTCTGAGTGCTTTAGCGTTTTATTATTAGTTAGTGAGACTGTAAATACTAATATTTTTCTCCACACCGTGTTTACAAATAAATAGTAAAGGACTGAATCAGTCATGTTTACGCAAGTGCCTATAATCGGCAGTGGGATTATCTTTATTCCATGGCCATTCATTATGTTAAAGGTGTGTGTAGCGCGAAGTTCAACAATGGACATTGCTGAGACAGGTAAGACATTAAATTTCTGATTCGTTATAGAATATACATTTTCTACCTGTGGATTTAACTTAGCAACTTGTAAATGTATGCCCCTATTCAATAACGAAAAACTATATCAACGCCAAGTTATTCCACGGATTCGTTTGCAGTTTTTAAATGTTGCAATGAATTGTTTGCCATAATTTTTTTCAGTACAATTTTGGCAAATAAATTTGATAATAGACCACTTTGTGCTCGCGAATCGTGTCAAAAAATAATTAGATTTTTAAATATAATTTTTCCCGTATTCTGGGACTTCAATCGTTGAATTTAGGAAAGTTTTAAATTTTAGCAAATCAATTTGATTTTAGACCCATTGTTTGATTTCCCAATTCTTAGGCCAAAGCTCCCAACTTTGAATTTAGACGCTAATGTTGTTAATTCGATTATACGATCATGCTGCGTCCCTGGAACTTTTATGTCATCATTTTGCATCTTCTTCGTCTTTTCTCCACGTGGTTGTATGCTGTATGGGGTGTATGGGGAGTATGCTGTAAGGGGTGTTGTAGAAATATCCCCTCGACCCGACTGAATAAATTATTGACGTTTTGGGTGATTTTCCGTGTGTCCAATGAAATTTGAGTCATTTATCAGATATGAACTGGTTCATTTAAAAATCGAGGATCAAATTTATGCTACAACTAAATAACATTTGTTAAAAAATCAAATTAGGTACTTATTGACGTTCTCCCTAATCTGGGAAGTAACAAAAATAACATTCTCTGTGTGTCCAACGTGATGTACATTCTGGTTATTTATGTTGATTAGAGGGAGCGGGTGTGATGGGAGGGGAGGGGAGGGTGTGGAGGGGGGGAATTCCCCTCCTAATTGATTACTCGTTAGTTACGGGTTACCACCGATAGAGCGCTCTAGTCGTCGCTAGACGGCCCCCTCCCGCCCCCTCCGGCTCATCCCCTCCCCCGCCGCCTATTTCGATTCCCCTCCACCTCCCCTCCGGGCCATCCTTGACAACCTCCCCCCCCTTCCCCCTTCCCCTCCTTCGCCCCGTACCCCCGAAAAAACCCTTCCACTCTTACTACCCAAATGCGGTTCAGACGGCAGTTGTCTTCTACTTGTCTGAGTTTCAGTTTTCTCGGGTTTATCAGTCGGTCAGTGAAAGTGTCGTCGCCGTCCGCGCTGCCCCGACCGTCCGACAGATAACGACTTTTCACACACCCACGAACCTCCTGCCTAATGTCAAATCGGAATTTCTAGTTCTCATATTACCGCGAATACCAAAACCACAGATCCTCCAAAAATAGTAAGTCGTGTTTTGTTAACACTCCGAAAAAATCCATTAATTCATATTTTAATTGCCCCACATTATATTGTTTTCCATTACATTAACACGTTAAATACTAGTGACAATCGACGCTACGAAATCAGGTAGGTAACACATTACATTACATTAATCGGTAAACTTGCTCTATGCTAATTACGTACTGTTTAGACGAGAGAAGCTTGACATGTCAACACATAAACCGTAAATTCCTTCAATTATCGTCAAGGGTTCCGTTTTTTTATCGTTAAAAACCCATTAAATTTTTACCGAGTTGATCTGTTTACACTCTGACATTTACGGTGTTGTTTTTATGATTTTTCTTCCACGTTGATTTCATTCAACAATTTTATTACTCCGCAATTCCGCTCAAAGTGCAGCTGGTCGTGTTTTATATTCAACTTTCAATGGGACCGATCATTGATAATTTTGGGGTCCTAACACGTTTTAGTCTCCAGGAATTGCATTGTTTTGAAATGAATTAATCTATTCCTCAACCATTCATCTACCCAACATCAATCAGAACCTAACTTGGCCGTCAATTCATTGTTGATTGTTATCAATATATTGAACTACAATTTTATTACTCCACAATTCCGCTCAAAGTGCAGCTGATCTTGTTATATATTCAACTTTCAATGGGACCGATCATTGATAATTTTGGGGTCCTAACACGTTTTAGTCTCGAGGAATCGCATTGTTTTGAAATGAATTAATCTATTCCTCAACCATTCATCTACCCAACATCAATCAGAACCTAAAAAATGTTAGATTCTGAATATTTGGCCATCAAGTCATTGTTGATTGTTATCAATATATTGAACTACTGCAACGAATTCAGAATCAATCTCACAATCTTTTTCATTTATATTAATTTGTAACTCAGAAATTACTTTCAAGTTCCTAGTTACAAAAAGGTTACAAAAGTTACAAAAAAGTCATTCTCCGCAACAGGTGGCTTTATGGTGACATATTGTTGGCAGTAAATCCATTTATTATTTAGGGCTTAGTTGGTCGTTTTGATTGCTGTTGATTAATATTATTGCTCCCTTAGCGCTTGGGTGGTGCAGATCTGCCAAGAGGTCCGTGTGCTCCTGGCGGGAAAATGTATTTAATAAACGGTATCGAGTTATCTAGATCAGTGTTTTTCAACCTTTTTTATGACACGACCCCCCTAGTATAAAAAAAAATATTTCGCGACCCCCCAACCCTTTTTTCCATGTATGTTAAAAATATGTAATTTGTAATACTTACAAAAATTTTAGGCGTTTGCGTGATTTGCAATCTGCATCTGGCTTCATAAAAAAATTGAATTGTGGTCATCATCTATAAATCAAAACAACTGTGAATCATTTTCGTCCACACAGTCTTTTATTGAAGAAGTCGGAAGCGAAATCAACATCAACTCGTATATATCCGGTATGAAAATGGTGTTACATAATTTGAAGAAAGAATTGTGTCATTACTTTTCACTGCAAGAGATATCGTATAACACTGGGCAAAGATGGATCTTAAATCCGTTTCTAAATGCAGCTATAAACGAGGCTAGTTTAGCAACTAAGCTCAAAGAGAATCTGCTGGAACTGTCTGCCGATGGGATGCTACACTTGGAATTCAAGTCTGAAAATTTGGATACGTTTTGGTTAAAAAGAAAAACAGAATACCCGGAATTAACATCCGAGGCTTTGAAGTGTTTGATTCCATTTTCTACCTCGTACTTGTGCGAGTTGGCATTTTCATCAATGGCGCGAATAAAATGTAAACTAAGAAATCGCTTAAATTTGGAAAACGATTTAATACTTAATGTGGCAAGAACGGATCCACGATGGGAGAAATTAATTGAACAAACTCAAGCGCAACCATCACATTAAAATGAACGAAGATAAGCAAGCACAGATGTAATCATTTTCTATTTAAACACATTTTTAATATTTACTTTTTTTTTGTAATAACATGTTTTAAACTAGCATTTTTCTGACGTATGATTGATTATATGAAAATTTTGTTAAATATAATAATTTTTTATTTAAGTCTCACAAATTATGTCTTGTATAAAAAAACTGAAGTTTTCTCGACCTCTCGCGACCCCCCTACAGAGGCTCCGCGACCCCCCAGGGGATCGCGACCCACAGGTTGAAAAACACTGATCTAGATGATAATCTTGTTATTCGAATAGATGCAGGTTAGATAATCTCGTTGTCTAGATGGATATGTTGAACTACAGCATTAGCAAACTGAATTAAACTTTTAGCCAACTGAATTAAACTTTTCGCAATTAGAATTAAACTTTTCGCAAACTGAATTAAACCTTTCGCAAATACTAATTATTGTGAAAGGTTTAATTCTAGTTGCGAAAAGTTTAATTCTAATTCAGTGTGCTAAATGTTTAATTCGGTTTGCTAAAGGTTTAATTCAGTTTGCTAATGCTATATTCAAAATGGAATAAGGCAAAATTTTATATTCTTTATCGTTGTATTTAGAATTCCCAGGCCAAATCAAATGAAACCTATTGAGAAAATGAGTGAAACGGGGTACATAGATGTTGTGCTCACTCACATTCGATAGTCGAAAATTTCTCAAACTTACCAACTTGTTTCCTGTTCTCCTGTTCTGAGGTGAGATCTACTTCGATAATCCTACGTCTAAAATTCATATAATTTTCATTTTGTCAAGTCCTATTTACGATAGGTACAATTGCATCTATCTGCGATTTGCAGGGTACCTACCTTTCTAGGAAGGTACCTCGTTACACTAATTTTCTCAATAGATCCAAATTGATTTGGGAAAGGTTTCAATTGATATGAAAAAGGTTTCATTCGGTTTGGGAATTCTATAAATGCTGTTCTATAAATGTTTAAAAATTTTAAACCACCTGCATTAGTTGGGTGCTTACAATGCCTTTCCAGTCCTATTTGCGTTTCCAGGTGCATCACATTCTTTTGAATATTGATGCAGACTCGATCATCTCGCAGTCTATATGATTAACTTGAACTTGATTGAACCATTCACAATGGAATCAGGCACAATTTGAAATTAGTCATCATTGCTGAAATGCTGAAATGCAATCTCAAGCCACTGACGTACTTGCATTAGTTGTGTGCTTACAATTCCCTTTTGAATGTTGAGTCTAACTGTTAAAACTGTCGCTGAAATGACCGAAAGGCTTCGAAAATGATCCCAAAGTGTCACACTCGAAACCTACAATGAATAACGTTGACAGTTCCCAGTAATCCAGAACTTTAGAGCGATCCTGAGGTGATTGTTTTATTTGTGTGAAGAGGAAGGTTAATGCAAACCTCCACTTATGAACCTTCAAATTGTTGAAGTACGTATAGCAGTAAAGGTGGTAGGACCTATAAAAATCAAAGCTTTTTGACAAACATGTCATCTTCAAGACAAACCACTGGTTGCATCTTTCGTTGAATGACTGGATTATCCACATCTATTTAAGGAATACTCCTCATTCATCTTTTATGTGACTATTATGAATATAATTAATATAGTTTGTAAAGCTATGTAACAGTATCTCATTGATTTGTAACATCACATCATTATTCTTCAACTTGGACAGTAACTCACCGTTCGGAAATATTACAGACTATTAGTTGTTCAATTCATCGAAAATGATTTAGAACACAGTAACTGTGTTGTGAAACGAATTCAAGGTTCATTTCAGTGGAGGAAATTGCGAGAGAGAGAGAGAGAGAGAGAGAGAGAGAGAGAGAGAGAGAGAGAGAGAGAGAGAGAGAGAGAGAGAGAGAGAGAGAGAGAGAGAGAGAGAGAGAGAGAGAGAGAGAGAGAGAGAGAGAGAGAGAGAGAGAGAGAGAGAGAGAGAGAGAGAGAGAGAGAGAGAGAGAGAGAGAGAGAATTACACCAACATCATAGGATAGAGAGCTCTTTTAGAGAGAGAAGAGAGAGAGAGAGAGAGAGAGAACATCATTAAGCCTTGAATCAAGAGAGAGAAGAGAGAAGAGATGTAAAGTATGACATATTTTTAATTTTAATCGGCAAGCAATCTTTCTTTATTATGTACACGTAAGCGTTCACTCAACAATATAAATAAAGGAAAAAGAAAAGAGCGACCTTAACTCATCTCTGGGTCACTCAATGCCTTTAGAAATTAAGACGTCCTATCAATAATTTTCTATGATCCAACGCTTCACACAAAAATTTATACATTAAGTCTCCTTCATCTAACCAATTCAACATTTCGTGGGCATCCAAAAAATAAAAACCAAAATAACGCAACCGATCCGGATTCGGATTGGCTTATTTGATACCTACCAGTGACGTATATATGTGATGTTTTCGGGGAGGACCGAGAATAAGGGGGGGTCCACACCCGGGAAAATTTTTCTGATCAAGTGTCTAAAATCACATGTTCAACTATTTTAGCACTAAAAAAACTGATAGAAAAGTGGTTCTTTTCCCAGGGAAAGCATATTTTAGGCCTAAATAATATTCAGTTAAACCGAAAAATACAACATTAATTTATATTTTCCAAATTTCGGGGGGGGGGGGGGGGGGGGGGCCCCCCCCCCCCCCCCCCTATATACGCCCCCGATACCTACCAATATTATTTTGCTACATCATTTCGGCCGGTCACTTTTCTGGCAATAGCGCAATTGCGAAAAACCGAAGTGGGTACTTGGTATTCCTGGAGACAGATGTTGCGATTTCAAAGCTTCTGATGAAAGTAAGAAGGCAACCGCCCCATTTGAAACCGGTCCGACAGGCGACCTCAAGCGAGCGAAAGTTGAACTTTGAACAAAATCTTGGCACATTCGTAAAATCGTCTTAGTAACGCATATGTCGTATGAATGGATTCGCACTCGCTTTTCACGCTTCCATCTCGTATTGTAGACATAATTCGTTTATTGCAGCTGGTCTTGTGATAGTGGTATGGGAGAGTACCAACGATGGAGGCTCCTACACCGTTAAATTTGACTGGTTGATGATTGTTTTTTCTTAGTCACAAAAGCCGAACATATATGCTTTGACCACATTTCATTTCTTCATCGCATTGTTCATACATCGCGGATTGGTCAAATGTTTTATGCTGTGTCTGTAGGTGACCACCTAAAGAATGAGTTATACCTACAGAACGTATTCAGCATTCAGAAAGTATTTGTGCATGAACATTCGCTGTCGACACATACACATCACGTTTTTGGTGTTTGTACAAGAAAATCACTGGGGTTTATTATTCAATTTCATTCGTTTGGCTTGCATTCATGATTTGTACTAAGCTTTGGAGTGTGCGTGTTTCACAGGTGATAGAGCGATTATTGAATTTCAGGAGGCACACAAATATGATCAACTGATCAATCCAAATAGGTATTTTGGTTGAGAACCTATTTACGTACTCTATGCATATCTCCTGAAATTCAAAAATCGCTCTATCACCTGTGAAACACGAACACTCCAAAGCTTAGTAGAAATTCAAATCATGGATGCAAGCCAAAATAATAAAATTGAATAATAAACCCCAGTGAAAGAATTTGCAGCGTTTTTTATGGTTTTATGATTTTATGGCACTTACGACACGTACATACAGCATTTTGTTTTGTCTTGGGCCTAGGTGTGTCTGCGGGGCAAAACGTTTCTCTCATGTCCAAGTGTGTGTACCATATTCATATGGGGCAGAAATTTTCCTGCCGTACGCGGAAAACGAACCCGAGGTTGTGAGTCCCGCACGAAACCCTTGCGCTACGGGTTTGTTTTACTTAGTTTACTTATTTTATTTATAAAATTGAATAATAAACCCCAGTGAAAGAATTTTCAGCATAAGATCATGCCATACATCGGGAATGGTTTGAGCTACAGACCTGGGGAGGGGCTCATTCGATTCCTCATGGAAAGTTCTTCAAAAAAAGTCCATATTTAGGCCGCCTTGGTTTTTTTTTAGGGTTTTAGGGATTTTACAAAACTTTGACAACCCTTAAGTGGCACTTTAAATTAAGTGAGAGGGCTGGCTCAAGAATTGGGGCATCGCAGGACCAACATGGATTTTTCCTGAAAATTTCAGATCATTTGCTCCAGCCGTTTGGGAGAAAATTTGCATATACTGCGTACAGCGGACGGACGGAAAAATTGTTATTGCAGATTTGGATTCTACACCCTTTGAAATGTAAACCATTAAATTTTCAGGGGGGGTTAGAAATTTTTTTTTTTCAAAAGATTACAATGGTTTATTATTGAATAATAAACCAAAACGTCAGTCAATATGAGTTGACAGTAAATCGTCCTCACTCATTAACAGTACCTAATCTATATTATGTCTTATTCACCAAATTGGCTACCACATGGCGTCAATTGCGTCGGCGATTCAATTGGTGATATTTTTGTAATTCTTTATTTGAGTAGTCATTCGACGTTAGGAGGACAATTGGTGATATAAAAAACCTCAAGCCCTAAAAATGTCGTCAACATACGAGTATACCGACATTTGTCGTAGTTTTGTACTTACGAACCAATTCTAAAGCCACTGCTCAGTTTTATGGTCGCTTAATGATAGACAATTTAATCATTTTGAATAAATTCAGGATTAATCCATGTTTTCGATGCTAATGGTCACAAGGTGAAACTACCTATGAAATATCCACCAAACTAATACAACCTTACATTGAAGTGAAAATTGGCAGAAAACATATGGCGTTTTGTGTCTGGCAACAAGTTTTACGTTTGCACTTGCTCAGATCCCGATGAATTGTATTGGCAATCAACTTGATACCATCGAGTTTTAAGCAATTTAGGGATGCAAATGGGTTTGTTTCACATTCGATTCTGCTTGCTCATATAAACTTATTGGTCAATTTCTAAGTTATTTTAAAAAATCATGAAAAACGCAAGAACGTTCTCCAATTTTAGTATAAATAATAAATTAAAGGAGTGCTAGTGTTTTAATTGGCGCATTAATAGTACCTAATCTATATTATCCCTTATTCATCAAATTGGCTACCACACGGCATCAATTGCGTCGGCGATTCAGTTGGTCCTTAAACCCTAAAAGTGTCGTCAACATATACCGACATTTGTTTTGTCCACGCCTACTCAGTTTATGGTCGCTCAATGATGGATAGTTTAATCATTTTGAACAAATTCAGGATTAAGTCATGTTTGCACTGATAATGGTCACAACAAGGTGAACTACTAATGAGATATCCATGAACTAATACAACCTTACATTGAAGTGAAAATTGACAGAACAGATATGGGGTTTTGTGTCTGGCATCAAGTTTTACGTTTGCACTTGCTCAGATCCCGATGAATTGTATTGGCAATCAACTTGATACCATCAGTTTTGAGCAATTTAACAAGGATGCCTAATGGGTTTGTTTCACATTTGATTCTGCTTGCACATATAAACACTTATTGACATCAATTTCAAATTGGAAAAAATCATGAAAAACAAAAGGTCAAAACGCAAAACGTTCACAATTTTAGTAAAAAATAATATTCCGTACAATTGGTCATTGAAAACTATTTTTGCTAATTTTAATTAATAGTACCTAATCTATATTATCCCTTATTCAGGAGGCTACAACGGCATCAATTGAAAAACGATTCAGTTTTGTGATAGTGGATCAAACCCTAAAAGTGTCGTCAAGTTTTAGTACATATACCGACATTTCTACAGTCCACGCCTACTCAGTTTATGGTCGCTTAATGATGGATAGTTTAATCATTTTGAACAAATTCAGGATTAAGTCATGTTTGCACTGATAATGATCACAACAAGTTGAACTACTAATGAGATATCCGTGAACTAATACAACCTTACATTGAAGTGAAAATTGACAGACAGATATGGGGTTTTGTGTCTGGCATCAAGTTTTACGTTTGGACTTCCTCAGAAGCCATTGTTGGATCAATCCCTATGAATTGTATTGGCAATCAACTTGATACCGTCAAGTTTTGAGCAATTTAGCACTCCTAGCTAGTGGGTTTGTTTCACATTTGATTCTGCTTGCTCATATAAACTTATTGGTCAATTTCTAAGTTATTTTAAAAAATCATGAAAAACGCTAGACAAATCAGCAAGAACGTTCTCCAATTTGAGTATAAAAAATAAATTAAAGGAGTGCTAGTGTTTTAATTGGTGCATTAATAGTACCTAATCTACATTACACCTTATTCATCAAATTGGCTAACACACGGCATCAATTGCGTCGGCGATTCAGTTGGTGACATATAAAACCTCAAACCCTAAAAGTGTCGTCAACATATACCGACATTTGTTTTGTATATAAGATCCAATTCTATAGCCACGCCTACTCAGTTTTATGGTCGCTTAATGACGGATAATTTAATCATTTTGAACAAATTCAGGGTTAAGTCATGTTTGCACTGCTAATGGTCACAACAAGGTGAAACTACCAATGAGATATCCACGGACTAATACAACCCGACAGTGACGTTAAAATTGGCAGAACAGATATGGCGTTTTGTGTCTGGCGTCAAGTTTTACGTTTGTTTGCTCAAAAGCCATTGTTGAATCAATCCCTATGAATTGTATTGGCAATCAACTTGATACCATAAAGTTTTGAGCAATTTAGGGATTCAAATGGGTTTGTTTCACATTTGATTCTGCTAGAGCATATCGTGGGCTCAGTGCTAAAAGTGGATAGCGTTTCCAGTGTGAAATTTATGCTAACGTACCATTTCCTCAATTTTCTCAAACCATCAGGTTAGATTAAGTAGTTTCGCAATGTTTATTTGCAAGAAGTGTGATGCCTTCTTCACTTCTCGTTCTGCTCTTGTACTACATTGTACTCAAGATTGCCTACGAAAATCCTCCGCTGAGACGTTGGACGGAAACACTCGTAGCTTCTCGACGAGTACACCCAGTAACAAAAATGTAATTAAAACACTGTTTTATTTTTATTGATATAAATGCAGTGCCCAATCCCCAAAGTCTGTTCGAATTACTCTCTTACTTACTGACTGAGGGTTGGTTTTCCCCTCCAGCAGACCTGGTTCTTTGCGTTTATTTTGTTGCCCAATTCGTTCGTTCCCAACTTCAATATTTATTTTCTCTGTTATACATGCACTCATTTTATGCATTTCTCTCTTACCTTATACAGGTTGTAGGAGTTATGTAAAGCGAAATTAATTGTTTTGATTTGATCAGCTTGAAGGAAGAACCAAGTTTTTAGTGATTTCTGGAAATTACATTTGATAGGAAAGATCGAGTTTTGCAGCTACCCCTCCTCAGACATTGAGAACATAGAACACGGGTATTTGATAACTACTTCAAAATTTCCGCAGGATAGGTAGGTCCTGCCTGATTTATTATCACGGTGTAGAAGTCATTGCAATACCGGTCTGTTCGCTAAGCGCGACCAAGCCATTTAAAAGAACAACCAACTTTCTAGTATCTAACGACAAAAAATATTTGGATTTAAAATATTCAACTTTTGTAATTGTACCTACGATTTATTTGCTAGATAAGAGCGGAATCGTTGTCATAATTGGTGCTAAAAGTAGGTATCTCCCACTATATCTAATTAAATCGTAATTAACCCTAATTAAATAGTGCAGTTATCACAAAAGCCTAGGGTGACTGATGGTTAGACTTCTATCTATGAGATACATCAACCATAAGGACCATATTATCGAGACCAGCAAAATAACGGATGAATATGTCGGCATCAAAACCTTTTTCCTTGATTATCTCAAAACTATAAATTTGCAGTTACCGAGTTGTTGCATTGAGCCCACGATATAAACTCATTTGTAGTTTTCTAAGTTATCTAAAAAAATCATGAAAAACACAAGAGGAATTAGCGAGAACTTTCTCGAATAGCCTTATAAGTGGCGTTGAGGTGGAATTAGGCATAGAACGTCTACATCTGCCGCAGAGGGGAGTTCTTTCAGTTGAATATGATCAACTCGTTTGCTCGTACCCAAGTCAATCGTTTCATCGCTTGCTGGGTTGCTAACTATTTCGAACACCCATGTTAGGACGAATTCAGGTTTGCTAGGCCACAAACTAGGGATGTCAATACCAGCAAAGAATATCGATATATCGAATATAGATATTTTTTAAAGGTATAGTTTTAGTAATTCAATATATACAAGAAAAATATCGATATTCCGAAATATCGGTCATGGATATTTTTTTCAAACTTTAATGCGAATGATGATGCATTATTGAATTCCATTCTACTACAGATAAAGAATTCAACCACTCGAAACTTGAATGAAACTTTATTCATTATAATAATTATGTACAGGATCCAGGGAAGTAAATTATCAATATTATGTAGGATTGTGAATTCAATGTAAGTGAAATAAGGAGGAAAACTGAAAAAAAAAAAAAAAAAAAAAAAAACGCGGCAAATTCTTTCACTGGGGTTCATTATTCAATTATTCATGATTTGAATTTTTACTAAGCTTTGAAGTGTGCGTGTTTCACAAAATGGTGATAGAGCGATTATTGAATTTCAGGAGATTATGCATAGAGCACTTGAATCGGTTCTCAACCAAAATTTACCTATTTGGATTGATCAGTTGATCATATTTGAAACGTAAGTCATGAAATTTTCAGGGGGGTTAACATTTTTTTTTTACAAGAAAAAATCGATATTCCGAAATATCGGTCATGGACAGACATTTTTTTCAAACTTTTATGTGAATGATGATGCATTATTGAATTTCATTCTACTACAGATAAAGAATTCAAAAATTCAATCAAACTTCATTCATGATAATGATTATATACAGGATCCAGGGAAAAATTATCAATATTATGTAGGATTGTGAAATCAATGTAAGTGAAATAAGGAGGAAAACTGGAAAAAAAAAAAAAAAAAAAAAAACGCGGCAAATTCTTTCACTGGGGTTGATTATTCAATGATTCATGATTTGAATTTTTTCTAAGCTTTGGAGTGTGCGTGTTTCACAGGTGATAGAGCGATTATTGAATTTCAGGAGATATGCATAGAGCACTTGAATCGGTTCTCAACCAAAATACCTATTTGGATTGATCAGTTGATCATATTTGAAACGTAAAGCATGAAATTTTCAGGGGGGGTTAACATTTTTTTTTCAAGAGCGATTACAATGGTTCATTATTGAATAATAAACCAAAATTGGGGTTGGAGGTCTGTGTGGCGCTTCCTTTTCAGGCGTCGAAGTGGTCTTTGAAAAGGAAGGAGGTTCTGTGCAGGTTCCGATGCTCTAGTCCAATGATTAGACATCGAGGTATGACAGCTCCACAACATTTTGCTGTATATTATCACTCTATATAACGTATTATTCTAAGTGTAGCCCTGAAGATGTTTATTAAATTAAGCGAAACGTTGTCCTAAGATACTCACTTATTGACCGACCAGGGATATCCGTATTATCTCTTGTAAGCGGTTGAGGAATTCATCATATTTTTAAAAAACTACGTCGACGGTGTACAATAAGGGAGATTTCGTTAATTTCTTCCGTTTAAGATCCCGTAATCTGAATTGTGGTTTGATATTGAAATGTTTATAGTAATCCGAATCAACTACGGACACTTGACCCTATTCAAAGTGATATAACACCAATATATGTGTATGTAATACCGTTACCGATATCGTTCTCTTGTTTACCAACACTCCGCTCCATTTCAATTTGTTCAAGGTGCGGCAGGAAAGGTAGCGATGCTTTGCAGCGCCTGATAGAACATCGCCCCCTCTGCAGGTCCCTTCGATATCAACAGCTTTCAATTCAGACATGAAACAAAACGGAGGTGAGTTCTCGTTCAATAATCAATAATAAGACACCATATCAATCAATTAAGTAGGTACCTCAAAGTTTGTACATATGTACGAGTTTGTATGTAGCTATCTATGGATCTGTGTAAGGTCGGAATAGAAGGCTAAACTGCCGAACCGATTTTGACGGTAGATGTCTTGAAATCACCACATTGATAAGCTAGTGCCAGTGTTATCTTAAGGTCTTATCATAAGTGATGCCGAGATCCCAGATCGTTGTTGGATTTTTGAGCCCAATTTCGTAAAATTTGGTCCTGTAGTTTCGGAAAAAATCTTTGGACGTTGTACGGCGAAGGCACGGTTGTGTTTTTATTTAAAATTTCAAATATTAGTAAAGTAAAGTAAACAAGGAATTTCACCTTGGATTTTCGTCCGACTACCCGGAGGTGTCGCGGACGTCGCCAGCCGTCCTCCAGAGAGGATCGGAACTAGGTCTGACTATTTCGCTGGTGGCTTCCCATTGCCTCACGCCCCTGGGTTGGGAGCGTTTTGGATTCACGTGATATCGAGATCAGAGGTGAACTGTCCAACGACAGGACAGGTGTACAACACTTGATAGGATTTTGGCCCTAATCACTGGTACCTGCTGGATTCGAACCGGTCAGGCATCAGTACTCCCACTGGAAGTAAACAGCCAAAGGACTGATGCCCTAGCTCGCTCGGACAACCTGTCCCCCTTCAAATTAAGTATCTTGAAACGTAAACCACAAATTTTAAAAAAGAAATAAATAGTTTAAAACCGTTTTACTCTTGATCATTAAAAAAGTTCAATAATTGAATATTGGTATTATAAACCACGCGCGGAGAATCTAATTTGGCTATCAATATCTTCATCCGTCTATCTATTTTGAACCTAGTTTGTCCAACGGCTCAATGGATCTCTTAAATTGGAAGACATTAATTCAGGGTTAATTCAGTACGTTCCATTGAGAAATGGGCTATGAAACTTAAACTCTCCTTACAACAACCCTAATGGCTGAACAACATCGTAATTGAGGTAAAGCACCCATTCATCCTGGATTTCAAAAGCCATCACAATAAATCTGTTCCTGGAAAGGCTCTCCGGAATTAAATTTTACGCTTTTTACAATAAATTGTTCGACAGCGAATTATTACTAAATAATTGTTCATTTTTCGATCGCATTTTACCTTTTTCCTCATTAATATCAACCTTCTTAACTTTCATGTAAACATCTCTTATCTGATTTTTTTTTAAATTTATTTACAATCTACTTTCTCCCAGATATGTTTATTTATATAGAACAATGCTCTTTTATTTCAGAACTAAATTTCCACTTATGCCTTTATTAGGGGGTAGGACTAGGACAAGATTTTAGCCTATTGTTTATATACCAAGACCTAATTTTGATTTTTTTCAACACCAGTTCAATTATTTGGCACCTAAATTTTTCATGTCTTTACCCAGCTCTCTGAAATACAAAACTACATACGCACAATTTAAAAGCAGTTTATTTTCGTACTTGAATAAGGAATCAAGGGAAGCTATTTCCGATCGACCACTGTTGGCAATATTAGGATTGTAGATTTAATTATTAGTTTAATAACTAATAATGATGAGTTATTTTTTATTGGCTCGTCTTATTCGAACTCCTGACCTTCACACAATTTTTATATCTTATGAAGGTCAGTAATACCTGCGTGCTGTATTCATAATTATAAGTGACTTATTTCAGTTCTTATTATTCTTTTTTTGTAATACTAAATGTATAAAATAATAAATATATAAATAATAATAAATAAATAAAAAAATCAAGTCAGTTTCGAAAACTTATTAGTAACTTATTTCTAGTATCATAATTTAATACGCAGTCTCTTGTACAAATCAGGGGTTTCTTTTGTTCTAATAATTGTTGTTCGCACTTCACTCGCGATAAGTTACTTTTTACGTCTAGTGTCAGTTCAAACGGCTTTTTTCTCTTTAGTCTTCGAAAAAGGTTGTCAACGTCAAGGAGATGGACGGCCTCTGCGTTGACGTGGCCCCTTATCCGTTATCTGAATTAATTTTTTAAATTTAACTTTCACTTGAGCATTTTTTAATTTGAATTAAAATTTGTCTATTCTTGCGTAGGGAAGTGAATGTTTGAAAACAAAAGAACGCATAAAAACCTCATTCGCCGGCAATAAACAAACAACAGATGAAAACTTTATTTACACACAAGGACTTGCTTGCACAGTATCAACTTATTGTGGACTGACAGTTTTGACCGTCGCACAGTGGGCCAATTCACCAATTTGGGTGGACAAAATTCTGAAACTTATCCATATTCAACCTTTGGGTTCCCAGGTTACGGAAAAAATAATTAAAAAATAATAAAATTAATTTTTTGACACGATCGGCGAGCACAAGTGGTCTAAAATCAAATTATTTGCTAAAATTTGTAACTTTCCTAAATTCAACGATTGAAGTCCCAGAATACGGGAAAAATAATGTTAAAAAATCGAATTAATTTGTTGACACGATTGGCGAGCACAAAGTGGTCTAAAATCAAATTTATTTGCCAAAATTTGACTGAAAAAAAAATTATGTATCACCCAAAACGCAAAAAATCGCAAAACTTCTTTGCAACATTTAAAAACTAGAAGGATTGTTGAAACAAATCCAGCAAACGAATCCGTGGGGTAATTTGGCGTTAATGTAGTTTTTCGTTATTGAATAGGGGCATACATTTACAAATTGCTAAGTTAAATCTTCAGGTAGAATGTAATGTATATTCAATAACGAATGTAGAAATTTAATTTCTATAACTGTCTCAGCAATGTCCATTTTTGAAAATAAGCAATAAAACTTCGCGCTACACACACCTTGAACATAACGAATGGCCATCGAAGAAAGATAACCCCACTGCCGGTTATCAGGCACTTGTGTAAACATGACTGATTCACTCCTTTACTATTTGTTTGTAAACACGGTATGGCGGGAAATATTAGTGTTAGGAGTCTCACTAACTAATAATAAAAATGCTGCAAATTCTTCCACTGGGGTTTATTATTCAATTGGCTTGCGTTCATGATTTGAATTTCTACTAAGCTTTGGTGTGTGCGTGTTTCACAGGTGATAGAGCGATTATTGAATTTCAGGAGGCACACAAATATGATCAACTGATCAATCCAAATAGGTATTTTGGTTGAGAACAGATTTGCGTGCTCTATGCATATCTCCTGAAATTCAATAATCGCTATATCACCTGTGAAACACGCACACTCCAAAGCTTAGTAGAAATTGAAATCATGAACGCAAGCCAATTGAATAATAAACCCCAGTGAAGGAATTTGCAGCGTTTTTTATGGTTATCAGAATGCTTCAACCCTTGTATCGGCTACAAAGCCTTTTAGGAGTTCACTCCACTATCCACATTACTACATCACTACGTCACTAGGTTACTGATATCAACACAAAAACAATAATAAACCAAAATAACGCGAATGTTGACACCATAGATCGGGAATGGACCTACGGACCTGGGGAGGCGCTCATTCGATTCCTCGTGGAGTGTTCTTCAAAAAGAGTACAAATTAAGGCCGCCTTGACTTTTTTTGAGGTTTTTAGGGATTTTACAAAACTTTGACAACCCTTAAAGGGCACTTTAAATTAAGTGAGAGAGCTGGCTCAAGAATTGGGGCGTTGTCGGACCAACATGGATTTTTCCTGAAAATTTCAGATCTTTTGCTCCAGCCGTTTGGGAGAAATCGTGCGTACGGCGTACGGACGGAAAAAATTTTATTGCAGATTCGGATTCTACACCCTTTGAAACGTAAACCATAAAATTTTCAGGAGGAGTTAGAATTTTTTTTTTTTTTTTCAAGAGTGATTACAATGGTTTATTATTGGATAATAAACCAAAAGTTAAAGCACTCAGAAATTCCAAACTTTTGACGTGACTTTTGTCCACCTAAATTGGTGATTTTGCCCACTGTGCGTCGGCCCATCAGCCGGTACATTTTCCTGAATTTGATCACAAGCTTAGTTTTTCTTTCTTGACGTGGGACTTCCACCTTAGTTTGGCATCCATAATTGTGAAAATGAATTTATCTGGTGTGTTCTGTTCTTCTCGGTCTCTATCCGTTCTTCTATTATTGTCAAAATGAATCTATCTAGTCTGTTCTGAATAGTAGCGTGTGATTTGGACGATGGATGTCCAGATCGATCGATGTCCGTTAACATCAACTTCCACGCTTTCGTATGACGTGGTTGCACAAAATTTCGAAAGATTAGTCCACTCTCTCATATCCTTAGCTTTCTATCTGTATAGAAACTATCTACCCAGCCATGTTCCCTCCGAATTGCAGCTTCGACGTAAACTATTGGAAACTATATAATTCCTAGTGGGTTTCTACTGCATGGAGTTACCTAGGCCGCTTCTCTGCGGTTGTTAGGCATTTCCTATTGCCGTGGGGGCCGGTTCGGCATACCTTGCCTTCGAAATGATTCTATGACCGAGAGGGTGAACAACTGAGAAAACGTCTCTCCCTTCCACGGAGTCCCACCAACCGGTGACTAAAGACCCCGCAGCCTTGAGGCCCAACAATAGACATCTCCTGCCTCCTCTCTGCATCCTATCCTATCTATCTTCTATCCTACGAGTATGTGCCTCTCACCACAGGCGTTTTAGGACTAGGTGCCTGCCGTCTGCATACGGAAAATTTTTGCATATATCACAACCGAGATCACACGATAGCTTTCGGGTGATGAAAATATCTGACCTTCGGCAGCGAACTTCCTCCTCACATTCTCAGTTTCAGATGTAGGTTATTAATCTCGACTCCAGCTCGAGGGAATATTCGAAAATCCTTGAAAATGCAGAAAAACTCTAGAAATATCCCGCAGTTAAGTGCACAACATCCTGGCATTGAGGAATCGTGAATCATAACAATTTAGCTCATCCAAAAGTGAAATTCCACAATGAAGTACACAAACGATCTTTTGGTTTATTATTCAATAATAAACCATTGTAATCGCTCTTGAAAAAAAAATTCTAACACCCCCCTGAAAATTTCATGGTTTACGTTTCAAAGGGTGTAGAATCCGAATCTGCAATACAAATTTTTCCGTCCGTCCGCTGTACGCCGTACGCACGATTTCTCCCAAATGGCTGAAGCAAAAAATCTGAAATTTCCAGGAATAATCGATGTTGGTCCGACGACGCCCCAATTCTTGAGCCAGCTCTCTCACTCAATTTAAAGCGCCCTTTAAGAGTTGTCAAAGTTTTGTAAAATCCCTAAAAACCTCAAAAAAAGTCAAGGCGGCCTAAATTTGGACTCTTTTTGAAGAACTTTCCACGAGGAATCGAATGAGTCCCTCCCCAGGTCCGCAGGTCAAACCATTCCCGATGTATGGCCCGATTTATGGTGTCAACATTGGGCTTATTGTGGTTTATTATTGTTTTTGTGTTGATATCAGTAACCTAGTGACGTAGTGATGTAGTAATGTGGAAACTGCAGTGAACTCCTAAAAGGCTTTGTAGCCGATACACGGGTTGAAGCATTCTGATAACCATAAAAAACGCTGTAAATTCTCCCATTTTTGGGGTTTATTATTCAATTGGCTTGCGTTCATGATTTGAATTTCTACTAAGCTTTGGAGTGTGCGTGTTTCACAGGTGATAGAGCGATTATTGAATTTCAGGAGACATGCATACAGCACGTAAATCTGTTATCAACCAAAATACCTATTTGGATTGATCAGTTGATCATATTTGTGTGCCTCCTGAAATTCAATAATCGCTCTATCACTTGTGAAACATGCACACTCCAAAGCTTAGAAGAAATTCAAATCATGTACGCAAGCCAATTGAATGATAAATCCCAGTGAAAGAATTTAAAAATCTGGAAGAACAATAACTTACAAGGACGTTGATGATTGGAGGAGGCTGATGAAGTCCTCGGTGAAGGACGAAACGTACCGATGAAAATAAAGACTCATGCTCCAAATAAGGGATTCGGAATGAATGTGGTCACCCCACTACCTACACCCACTACTAAGGTTCTTTTCAAGTTTCCAATGTGTTAGCTTTTCCTGTGAGTGTTCAGGGAAGAGTTCCCTAGTTTTTCTGTAGGATTTCAGCTGAGTGCTAATACCAACGACTTTTCTAGGGAGCGAATAGTGATAAAGGCACCTACAACTTTAGCGCACGAAATTTGGTTCCCCTCTCGGCGGATTGATAAATATCCCAACGTTCGTTTTAACAAGTTCGAAACGAGATGCAGTACCTACCCGCATTGTTTTTTTATGGTTCCATGTTACGTAATAACGGAGTTTGGGCAGGCATCCAGAAGTCGAAACTGAAACATCCGAAAAGATACATAACGAATTGTGAGACTTGTTAGTGCGAGAAATTTCATAACTCACTAGGTAATTAGTAGTGGAGAATGTCTACGTTATTGATTTATGAAGGGAAATGTTCCACATTTGATCTTTCCGTAGTACGTCCTTGTAAGTTATTGTTCTTCCAGATTTTGATGTCAGGATTTCCAATTCACAGCTGCAACTTCGAAACCCGGGGTTCAATACACCTCAGGAAGCCGTTCTCTATGAAACCTCCATTGGATACCCCTTTGCGAAATTAGATTTCCTATGTTTATTGGGCAATTCCACTTCATCTTCTGCTGACTTGCTTCTAAAGAATCAGACATTCAATTTACCTCTTCCCGAAAATCACAAAGATTGATGTAATTTTTCCTCATACAAACACATCAGCTTATTTCTTCATTGTCCATCATTGCCTTCCCACAGACGATTGAGCGCTAAAACAGTTGGCGCTTGTACATAAACTTCAAATACCAGTAGTACGCCAACACCATGTACCTACTCTTTTGCCAATCTAGGGATCTTGGGCTTCATATAACCAGTATCCCAATGGCGGGTTTTAAATTGTTTTGACCGTTGACAGCGACTCCAACAGTAGAGACAATAAAACACCCATTTCTTTTTGCAGTAATGTATCCTCAATTCCCAGGGTGAAATGAGGGATTATAGAAACCCTTAAATATAGACAGGGTTGCACGAGCCGCAGCCCCCAATCCAAATCTCCGAATTTCGTAGTAAAGAACAAGCGCAGGAGGGGTGAAAGGGGACTTTTTCCGCAGAATGATGACATTTATAGCAGTATGTAAGTAAGCCCAAGCTTACAATTATAAAAACGCTGCAAATTCTTCAAAAAAAATTTCGGCTGAAATATTCGTTTCTAACTATCGATATCCGATACTATTGGCCCTTGCATCATCGATAGAAAAATATCGATATATCGGAGGAAAATATCGATATTTCAATACTATCGATGGCCATCCCTAGTCGGCAAGTTAGTGATGATGGCCGATTGTGGTCTTTCAGCTATTAGCCATTTATTTCCGTGAAATGCGACTATTTCTTTTTTTTTTTCTATTTCAATTGTTAGTCCGCAGTCGACATTGTTCTAAGAGATCTTTCGCTTGCCGGTCTGTGATTAATGGCGATAGTCTTGGAGATGAAGGGGGCAACCGTAATAGTCCACTCGCTAATGCAACATCAAGAGGACAATGTCTTCTGTGAATCCGTCTGCTGCAACGGGAACACTTCACCACTCAATGAGGAAAATCATCTAATATTAGTCAATAAATACGTGCAATAATCAATTTGTCAAGCATCGACAAAACCAACTTGATGTGAGCAAAAAAATTGGTTTGGCGCTTAAAAGATCAACTTTTACTTTACATAATACTGTATGTGAGTTATTGTCGCTTTGCTGAAACAAGGTCGAAAACACGAAAAAAACGTCTGCCAAGTGGGTGTGGCACATAGCTTTCTCGTATCCATAACATGACTGTATAGATCACTGAAAAATTATTATACATGGAGCACGTGAATCTGTTCTCGAACCAAAATCAATTTGGATTGATCAGTTTCATATTTAGGTGCCTCCTGAAATTCAATAATTTATGCTTGTGAAACACGAGACTCCAAAAAATTCAAATTATGAACGCAAGCTTCAACTATTGAACAAACTATAAAATAAACCCCAGTAATAATAAAAATTGCTGACGAAGTGATAAATGCGATGTAGCCAATGGCACTTTGCTGAACTACAAGTATTCAATCAATTATTCACATGAAATCAAACACGAAAAACAAATTTCACGTTTGCGAAAAAGCGCAATTGAATACTATTGCGAGAATGGTATAAAAAAAATTGGACTATAACTTCTGTAGTTTCGCCCGCTCAAAATTTATCAGACAGAGAGACACACAGACAGACAAAGCAAACCATTTTTGCGAAAAAAAAAAAAAAATCGCAAAATGCGGTGGAATTTTTGACGGCGGAGGGGAAAAAAATTTTTATTCACATTCCGGATTTCTAAATAGTGAAAATGTAATGCTTCCGAAATTTTTGAGGTTAGAATTTTTTTACAAAGACTTCTACAGCCCTTGAAGCAAAACTAGCGAGATAAAAAAAAATTTCTAGAAGGAACTTTTTGTTGGAAATTGGTTATATTTAACGATTAATCTATTAAAAAATCGAAATCTCAAAACCTTTTGATGTAAGAGGGTAGTTTTTAGTTTGGATTAAGGTGGAAATTAGTTCCCTGAATCGAATGAGACCACTCGGGTTGCTGTACGATCATCCGTTCACTCAGAACTTCATCTTCGGTTTATGATAATTGGTCGTCTACGGTCAAGTAGACGGTCTGTCTGCAGCGTTCAAAGGGGGGTCTGAGTAAGACCGCTTGACTGGCCGGCGCCCAAGTATTTTAATACATCGAATGTAATTAAGGGGTGTGGAGGGGCGAGGTGTTGAGTTTGTATAATATTTGGTTGTGTATAAAAGATTTATTCTTTTGTTCGATTACAATTTGATTTTGAAGTTCTGTTAGTGGAAGCATACAAGTTAACAATCGTGAACAGCTGTATGGATATTATCGTTGGATCCTTTGCGTCGCATGGGGTTTACGATCCAGTGTCCATTGTAAGTACGAGCGAGTGTTTCGCGTCACAGCGCACGGCGCAAGGGTTTCCCTTCCCTTCAAGACCGAGCAATCGTGCTGGTTTAGCATACCCTCTCCACTCCCAACGCTTTTCCGTCCGCTTGCCGCATGGCTAACTCCCAACTGAGTGTTCACACTTTTCCAGTGGGACTACTTATATACTAGCAAGAGATGGGTTTATTCTTTTCAAATAGCCCTTTTACGCAGATGATTATTAAACGGAATGTGTGGTCATTATCTAGATAAACAACGTAACAGGTACCAATCAACAAGGGAACGAGTACAAGTGTCAAATGTGCCAACAACTAATTAAAAATGGAGTCTCGGCACCTCGCTCATCCCTATTTTGTTTTGTCCACTGTGGATGGCATAAAAAGACCTTCACATGTATTTCAGCACGTTAGATCGAGTAGGAACGAAATTAGCCGTAAGGGCTGTCAGCCGATCACTGATCTCCATCCTTTGTAACTGACTTCTAAACGTCGAAAGACTGTTGGATGACTCAGCTTTAAATGTTACTAGTCCCTTTGTACGGAACAGAAGCTAATATCAAAACTTATAGCTCACGATGCTCTGCACGATAGACCATGGGTATTCTGTAGCGTTCAACATTTTACGTTGGAGAGCCCTCACTTTACTTCAAACCATCTTGCTACCATTCAAATTTAAGCTTTTTAGGAATCGTACTGTAAAAATTCGCATAAGGACACCACCTTTTACATTGATTTTAAAGAAAATGAAATCGTCTACAACTTTCATTCAATAAACTTTTCTGAGGTGAGAAGTGGTAAGATGGTGAACGATTTGCTGGATTTTCGTCCTTTTTCTCCCTTTCATAGCTCGAATACGCTTAGTCCTACAAAGGAACTTTCTGAGTCAAAATTGTTAGAAACTTCATTGTCTCATTGAAAATATAGATCAAAACCTCAACAAAAAAAAAATGCACTGGGAATGATCTAAGGGTCAAACACTGAAACAATGGCCGATTTTCGGTCGTTTTTTCAAAATAGTGGACGAAGCAATGGAGCACGGTTGCCAAGTTGGGGGTTTTCCCCCTAAATTTAGGGGTTTTTTTTAAAGGGTTTTTTTAGGGGGGAGAAATGTTCAGGGTTTTTTTTTTGCTGGTCAGGGGGAATTAAGGGATTTTATCTATCTTTAGGCTCTTTGTTATACAGAGCATTCTGATGGTGAGATATTTTCTCCGTGTTAACTCATCTCTTGTGTTAATTTTGTACCCATGGAGGAGATGATCTCGTTGTTCAATGAACAGATGTACGGCCACATCAATAGCGAAATGGAATGCGCGATAGCGGACGCATTGGACCTGGAATGTGATTTAGATTTTTGAATTTGTTTTATTTTTTGGACTGTTGGTTTAAAATATGTATTTCAGTTTTTAGTAGAAGGTAGGTGTAGGTAATAGTATTTTAGATTTGAAGTAGGTAGGTTGTAGTATGGAGTTGACACCTAGTTATATCTGTAGTTTTTGCTCTTGAAACCACATACCTTCGCATGATCTCATTCTTCAAATAATGATCTCGCTGTACTACTATTTTAGATTAGGTACTAGTATTTTAGATTAGAAGTAGGTTGTAGTATGGAGTAGATACCTGGTTTTAGTTGTAGTTTTTGGTCACTAAAACAACATACGTTCAGCATGATGTAATGTAGTGCATTAATTCTTTTGTTCTTATATTCCGCCAAATTTGCACTGCCCCTCAATCCTGGCTATGATGATACAAAGGGGTACGTATGCCTTCGGGGTTTTTCTAGGGATTTTCAAATAGGATTTAGGGTTTTTGTAGGGATTTTTATTTCCCGCTCAGGGGGTTTTCTAAAAAAAAGTTGGCAACCATGCAATGGAGGGCGTATGCCGAAAACGTGGATTCGTAACTAACTAATGCGCCTTAAAAATAATATGAAAAAAGTAGGTAGTGAACCTTTTGTAGGGTGGGCTTGTTCTACAAAAATTATTCCAAAAATAATCAAAATAACAAGCCGTGGGTTAGGATCGCCAGCGATTGGCCAGAGAATGGCCTTTACTATGCTACCTTGAAGACCGTCCCACCTCCCCAATTCAAAATCATTAAGTATGTCCATCTCAAAAACGTCCGCCTCTTGAACTTACCAATTAAAATCCCTGCTCTCCAACGAAAACCTCAGCATTTTCAATAAAGTGCTCATGTATAGGTAAGTACCGGTAGGTACGTCCGATATGGGTTTATGGCCTTCCTGTCTGGAGAATATGCTCAGGATAGCAATTCCGGAGACTTGGAAGGTTAGCAAAATTGCACCATCCAAAGGTCTGTACTAAACACTCTACCGTCCGCACGTAACGAAACCATATACCATGACTTCGAGCTACGATCGTCCTTCAACCTGCTTAAAACCACAACGGCTCAATTTATGGATGGCAACACACTCCACGCACATTCCCTAGTATCGGCTGGAAATGATCGACCATCTGGTCAACGACTGTCAAGGCCGAGGCACATCCGGGATCTGGTCACAGATTCGTAAACTTTACTACGAAGAGTAAATAACAGACAATGACCTATACTATTTGATCAATTTGTGAAGTGGTTAATGAAATTTGTTTTATTATACCAGTTCCGTAACATTTACTGCTCCACTATAAAATAATGGTGGAAAATGCAATTATTTTGTACAACTTACAGTCTAAAAACTTTTCATTGAGGAATACTTATTTAAAACGCTGCAAATTTTTTCACTGGGGTTTATTATTAAATTGGCTTGCGTTCATGATTTGAATTTCTACTAAGCTTTGGAGTGTGAGTGTTTCACAAGTGATAGAGCGATTATCGAATTTCAGGAGGCACACAAATATGATCAATCCGAAAAGGTATTTAGGTTGAGAACAGATTTACGTGCTCTATGCTCTATATTTCCTGAAATTCAATCATGATATCTGTGAAACATACACACTCCAAAGCTTAGTATAAATTCAAATCATGAACGCAAGCCAATTGAATAATAAACCCCAAAAATTGGAGACTTTGGTGCGTTTTTTATGGTTATCAGAATGCTTCAATCCGTGTATCGGCTACAAAGCCTTTTAGGAGTTCACTTCAGTATCCACATTACTACATCACTACGTCACTAGGTTACTGGTATCAACACAAAAACAATAATGAACCAAAATAACGCGAATGTTGGCACCATAAATCGGGCCATAAATCGGGAATGGTTTGACCTGACCTGGGGAGGGGCTCATTCGATTCCTCGCGGAGTGTTCTTCAAAAAGAGTACAAATTTAGGCCGCCTTGACTTTTTTTGAGGTTTTCAGGGATTTTACAAAACTTTGACAGCCCTTAAAGGGCACTTTAAATTAAGTGAGAGAGCTGGCTCAAGAATTGGGGCGTTGTCGGACCAACATGGATTTTTCCTGAATATTTCAGCTTTTTTGCTCCAGCCGTTTGGGGGAAAACGTGCGTACGGCGGACGGACGGAAAATTTTATTGCAGATTCGGATTCTACACCCTTTGAAACGTAAACCATGAAATTTTCAGGGGGGATTAGAATTTTTTTTTTTTTAAGAGCGATTACAATGGTTATTATTGAATAATAAACCAAAACGGTCTCTGAATAAACTACTAGAAATAAAAAAATAAATAAAAATGATATGTTACTGTGGCAAATAGAACACAACGCGCAATGTTTTCCACTAGCCGTAAACCACAATTTCGGACTGTAGTCTCACGCCATGAGAAATCGATTCGAAACGTTCGTCTAATTCGCACCCACCAATAAGACAGTGGCCGGTTCGTATCTAATTTGTCTTCTCAGGCCCCAGTGCGTAGATTGGCCTTAACTCCATCCGCATCAAGACCTCGCTCGAACCTTGGTTGCAGATTCACAAGTCTACTCTCAAGGTTTTCACCAGACGCGAACGAACTGCTTTCGTCTTGTGCGCGTCCGTTACCTACTCGGGCCACATAAATCTGATTCCGCGGAAAACGTATTTCAAAATCAATCAGCTCATGAAACCCCGGGCCGGCTGTTACATTATGAAGCCCGAGACCCAGGACGGTCCGTCAACGTCCGATTTACCTTTCAGATGAATGACAGTTGCTCCCGACTTCACAAGTTGTTTTTTTAGACCACAGCCACCACCTTCCACTGACTCACATACGATTTGAAGTGACTAAACGGCATCCTTGTCGATGGAGGCAGATCGTGTCGCTCATTCTCTTTCCCAAGTTTTTGAATTATTCAAAAGAAAAATTCCCATAAGTCTGGCAACCTATGGGGAGTTTCACGTACATCTGGGCCACAATCCGATGATGGATAGTACTGGAACGCTACAAACAGACCGAAGGGAGTTGCTAAAGGAATAGGTAATGGAGAACACTGCAAATTATTACATAGAACTTCATTATCTGAGTAATAAAAAACTCTTCAACGTAAATCTCTGATCTATGTTCATTAAACGTAATTTGAACGAATCCAGGTCAGTTCACTTTAACTTCACCAACCGAAAAATCACAGGCCCAGAACTTGTGTTAAACTCGAACAAAGTCCCATACTCTGACACTGTGAAATATCTAGGTATGACTCTCGATTCAAAATTAGTGTGGAATCGTCACATCGGGAATAAAAAGGAGGAACTGAAGATTAAATACAGGAAAATGTATTTGCTGCTGACAGCGGATTCCCGTCTTTCACTTCACAATAAACTGCTTATCCACGAACAGATTTTACGCCCTATTTGGCCATAAGGGATTCAACTGTGGGGCTGTGCCAAAAATACTAACGTAAAGAAAATATAAACTTGTCGGAACAAAATCCTGAGAAGTATAGTTGGTGCCCCCTGGTATATGCGAAATGATGACATTCATCGTGACCTAAGGATGGAAACAGTTGACGAAATCATCATAAAATACGCCCAGAAGCTCGAAAATCGCCTCCACCAGCACAAGAACCCGTAGATGCTCAAATTTTTGGACAACGAAGGAGACGGACTAAGTCACTCGCGACGAAGTTGTGGAAACCCATTTCAAATAAAATATTGAATACTTTCGTGGAAATATAGACAACGTTCCATCTTACTCCGTTTTTTTAACGAAGGAGAACTGCGGGGCCACAAGCGAAACAATGTGACACTGTGAAGAGTTGGTTTGTTGAAATCTCACCCTGTACAACGTGTCCATTTATGAGATAAAATGTTGCTAGATGATGTATCCTACAATCAGTTGTAATAAATAAAATCACGGAAAAGAAATTAAACGTAATCTGCGGTACGTAATTTAAACTCCAGATCTCGTAAATGCATTGTAGGTGACTTGAAAAGAGCGGAACGAAATAAAGCGCAGGGGTCTTTCAGCTGATCGTGTGTCAGCATACCTTGAAAAGAACCTTTACTAGTCCTAATGTGTGAAACGAAAGGGGTTGAGAGAGAACATGAGCATAGGGTTCTAGGTTAAATGTTTTTATCTGCGCATTTTTTTTTATCATTCGTTTATTTTGAATACATAGGTAGCACATCGTTACATTTGAATGATACTCCCCCATGTAAGGAAACCTCGTGCTTGGGGGAGGAGTTCATCTTCGTGTTTGAAAGTACAATCGTTCGACATGGCTACAAATTGATAATAGCATAAACAGAAAAATATATATATGTTATATATAGGTCTAAACTACTTAACCAGAGAAGAAAAACTAATTCACGAATACAATTTTTTACTGCTAATTTGAATTGACTTAAGGACGACAGCTCTCTAACCTGTAAAGGAAGTTCATTAAAAAGCCTCGCACCCCGATACAAACATGTAGTCTGACCTGCTGAGGTTAAACGAAATGGAATTTTAATATTCCCTCTTCCACGGGTGTTCGAAATACAAAATTCGTAAGCACCAGCCCTCATACGCTTATAAGTTTCAATAAGAGTGATTGTTTTGCATGCTGTTTCGAGAGTCGGGACCCCAAAAAGTTCAAATAGCTTGGTAGTCGGGAAGCGCTTGTGCCTTTTAAGTAGGATTTTAAGGAGACTTTTTTGGGCTACAATGAGAGGTTGCATGGTGATACCACTCGCACCTTCCCACACGGCCACACCAAAAGACAATATAGAATGAACCAGTGCATAGTAGAATTTTTTCAAATTTTCTAGTGCAAGAAAGCCACGAACTTCACAACAGACCCCTGTCAGTCTTCGCGACCGACGACACAAGACCGATACATGATCCTTCCAATTTAAGCACTGGTCCAGAATCACTCCCAAATACTTCACGGAGTAAACTTGTTTTATTACTGAACAGGAGCAGGTGTCGTCAGTACATTCCTCCCTCTGGTGGCATTTCAAGATGCCCAACTCGGGAACACCCACTGAGCGAAGAGAAAAACATACGAAGTTGGTTTTAGAAACGTTCAACTTGAAACTACAATTAGCAGACAATTTTGAAACATTCGTAAATGGTACATTTTTTTAAAATAGATTGTCAATGATACTCTTAGGTATTGAGTTCCAGAAAGCCCTTTGTACATTTCATTGATTCTTGGCAATCTACTCTCCTCCATCCAAAATAAATACCAATAAATCAGCGCTGGCAACTTTCACATATAAGCGAAATTTCATTTAGTGTGACTATGTTTGACACGCCGATTACTATGGCAGAAGACCCACCTCGGACTCACTCTAGACAAGAAACTCACATGGGCCAAACACATCACAAACACTGTCTCCAAACTTCGAAATCGCACACGTCAACTCAAGCCTCTCCTACCCCACAACAAAATTCCTTCCAAAACCAAACTAATAGCGTATTTCTCTCTTCTGAGGCCCATTTGGCTGTATGGCAGTGAAATTTGGCGCTCGCCTTCCAAATTTCAGATCGAGCGCATTCAAAAACTACAAAACCGGGTATTACGCCTCATCGTGGACGCCCCATGGTACGTCCACGGCAGCGAATTACACGAAGACTTGAAAATTCCTTTTGAAACTCTTATTTGGAGCATACGTATTTATTTCCTTCATCTTAGAAACGTTTCGTCCTGTAGCGAAAACTTCTTTAGTCTTATTATGTCAAAAGTACATTCAGAATTTAGGCTGTGACGTAGTGGTGCCACCACACATCTCTTCTGTTGGTTGTTGTTACTGAAACTTGTAGCTTGGGTAAGCGAAGTTGTAAAATTGCTCCCTCATCCTTTCCCATACATACAATGTGGTCATGATTAAGAACTTTGTTGGTCACAACTGCGTTAATTATTTTAAAAAAATGTTTATTATGAATAACAAACGTTTCTAAGATGAAGGAAATAAATACGTATGCTCCAAATAAGAGTTTCAAAATGAATGTGGTCACCCCACTACCCACACCCAATACCTAGTAGGATACCTAGTAGGAAAGTATTAGGTAGTGCAGACCTTGGGCTCTTGGAAAAACTTTGAGTTGTAAAGATCCGTTTATAAGCAAGGTAGTTATTAAGAAAAAACTGCAAAATTTTTCTTAAGGTGTCAACAATTGGTGCCCTTACCCTACATAGTTAAATAATTTCTATGTAATTGGCGGTTGACTGCCCGTATATATGTATAAATAAATAAATAAATAAATTACTCAGCACCGCAAGCAACGCTACGCTTTTATACATGAAGTATTGGTGGCCTCGTCTTACCTCATATTCTAAATGAATCACACATATTGGGTTCTATAATCTTATTCACATACAAGAATAGCGCTCAGCACAAACTTGTACCTTCGAAATAAAAAAATAAAAATTTAATAGTTATAATAATGATTACCTTTGTCAATAAAGATTTTTTGATATGATTTGATTTTACTACTACTACTACATTTCATTGATTGAATGTAGTCTATGTTTTTGTTTTCGATTTCATAACAGTTCTTTCGTCTTAGACAACAATCTGTTTCTGGTTGCCTGCGAGTCGTAACACCTACCGTCTATCGCCTGAAAAGGTTTCGTTCATCTCCCACGAGCGGAAATAATTTCTATTCGTAGTTGTAAATAGACCTTCCATAATGAATAGCGCCGCCGACCGTGAGATCCTCTAAAAGGGTAGCGAGAGATTGTGCGGTGGTGACTAGTTATCACATTGCCGCAGATGTGCGCTATGATGAATGATCTGAGGTACAAATGAGAAAGGGTGGATTGAGTAACGCGGGTAATCTGGGTTGGGTAGTTGGTTCGCAGGAGCACGTTCTTCAAGTCGACATATCGAAGCCGAGAGGGGAATGAGGGCTGAAAGCGGTGACCCGTGTCTCGCAGTATCCACCTCCAGTATTGATACAAGTTTGTTGTGGTCCATTTGCTTCATGATGTTACGGGATATCTCCTGCACTTGGTGAAATCTCGAACTAAACAAGAAACGCACTCTTGAGACTGGCACTTGTCCGAATAAGAACATTTGAAGGGTACGGAGAAAGAACCTGGTTTGTCACATTTTAATCAAATCTGAGTTATGGGCGCAGTTGTGTAGTTTATATGGAAGAGTTTCATATTGTGTAGTCAAACAAGGGGAAAAAAGTGGATTGTCACCGAAGATTGAGGCCAAAAGATTTGCTGGACTGGGGAAGAACGGGACGTTTTGAACTTTCAATTCAAGATTACTCAAATCAACCCCCAGGTGACGAACCAGGTTCTTCCCCCGTACCCTTCATTTATCGATGTTCGCTGTCAAAAACCCTGAAAGTGGTCTCCTTGAACGTCACATAGTGGGTGCCTCTCACATTGATGTAACTTTATCATCAATCAGTACTTATAATTTGGATTTCAGAACCGAGAAATACTTGGATCTTCCCTAAAAACCGAAAATGTCCACTATGGACCCCAGAAGTCCCCAGTGTCTTTGAATGCCACATGTTAGATCACCTGGAGATCCTTTTTACCAATCAATTCATTGGTTATGTTTAGTTGTGTTCTTCCAGTAACGGATGGACACCCTCGGGAGCCGCCATGGTGGGTTGGGACCGGGCTCCCCCTTCGCGCTCTACGCCGAGCCACCTTTTGGGCCGATAAAGGCAATACATTTTCCCTGTCACTTTTTTACTATTTATCATTTATTATCATTAATTCATTTATCACTATTTATTTATTTATTTATTTCTCATTGTCAGCAACTTAGGTCCATTTTGGTTTATTATTCAATAATAAACCATTGTAATCGCTCTTGAAAAAAAAAAAAAAAAAAAATTCTAACCCCCCTGAAAATTTCATGGTTTACGTTTCAAAGGGTGTAGAATCCAAATCTGCAATAAAAATTTGTCTGTCCGTCCGCCGTACGCACGATTTCTCCCAAACGACTGGAGCAAAAAATCTGAAGTTTTCAGGAAAAATCCATGTTGGTCCGACAACGCCCAATTCTTTAGCCAGCTCTCTCACTTAATTTAAAGTGCCCTTTAAGGGTTGTCAAAGTTTTGTAAAATCCCTAAAACCCCAAAAAAAGTCAAGGCGGCCTAAATTTGGACTTTTTTTTGAAGAACTTTCCATGAGGAATCGAATGAGCCCCTCCCCAGGTCCGTAGCTCAAACCATTCCCGCCCGATGTATGGCCCGATTTATGGTGCCAACATTTGCGTTATTTTGGTTTATTATTGTTTTTGTTTTGATTGCAGTAACCTAGTGATGTAGTGAACGTGGATACTGGAGTGAACTCCTAAAAGGGTTTATAGCCGATACACGGGTTGAAGTATTCTGATAACCATAAAAAACGCTGCAAATTCTTTCACTGGGGTTTATTATTCAATTGGCTTGCGTTCATGATTTGATTTCTACTAAGCTTTGGAGTGTGCGTGTTTCACAGGTGATAGAGCGATTATTGAATTTCAGGAGGCACAAAAATATGATCAACTGATCAATCCAAATAGGTATTTTGGTTGAGAACAGTTTTAAGTGCTCTATGCATATCTCCTGAAATTTCTACTAAGCTTTGGAGTGTGCGTGTTTTACAGGTGATAGAGCGATTATTGAAGCGTTTTTATCCATTTATTCTATTCATTTATACTTCTCTTTCAGTCGCCTAAAATATATTAAATAATGTTGCTGTATACATACTAAATACTTGAGTATTGTCATTAAACTAATGAATTTTCAATGTGGAAATGTGAAATCCGAATTCCATTTTGGTCATTGACATAGCGAACTAGTCTTTATGTTAACTAGGTGTGTAGATTTGATCTCTGATCGCTTAGTGGGTGATATCTGATTACGGCATTATTTATATGTTTATCTCTCAGTACAGGAAATGACATAAGTTCAACCTTGTATAAAAAATCGCTGAAAAACTCTGATGACATTTTGTTAAAAAAATTTATATATAATAAAAAATACCGATCCGGTACGGCGGTACCTGCCTGAAAGTGGACCTGTTACTTAATCGGAAGGCTCCGCCGAACTGGTATGTTATATGTGCCCTTATGTGCGAGACGCTGACAAAGTGACATGACACATGAATATGATGTGTTGACGTCTTCGATGTCGCGTTGGAAGCGCGTGGTAGTAGGCGGGAAACGGATGGAAGGGACTCGAAAGGTGGTGGTCGCCAGTCACAATGAGGAGGGGGTCAATGCCACGGCGGATCAATAATGCCTTAGGCCGCCTGCCAAAGAGGAAAAGAAGAGGGGAAAAAAAGAAGAACTCGAAACGTTTAAATGAGTGAGCTCAACTTTGTCAAGATTTCTAAAGGCTATTAATAGATTTCGCTCGCATATCCGCGACGCGACGGCGGAGTGTGGGTATCTCTGAAATGACGAGCGGATTCCAGGCGGATCCTGATGATTCCAAACAGAAGAACTGGGCTGAAACGTTCTATGAGTCGAAGGACAGCTCCCTGAGCAGAGGCTAATGCACCTTGGCGGTCGGTCCATATTATTAAATACTAGAAAATAACTTGTGTGAATGAATAAAACCATGCATTCATTTTTCTGACACAAGTTCACTCTATGACATACCATTTTCCAATTGAATTCAACCTTTTGGTTTATTATTCAATAATAAACCATTGTAATCGCTCTTGAAAAAAAAACCCCCCTGAAAATTTCATGGTTTACGTTTCAAAGGGTGTAGAATCCAAATCTGCAATAACGATTTTTCCGTCAGTATGCAGTACCCACGATTTCTCCCAAACGGCTGAAGCTAAAAAGCTGAAATTTTCAGGAAAAATCCATGTTGGTCCGACGACGCCCCAATTCTTGAGCCAGCTCTCTCACTTAATTTAAAGTGCCCTTTAAGGGTTGTCAAAGTTTTGTAAAATCCCTAAAAACCTTAAAAAAGTCAAAGTGTCCTAAATTTGGACTCTTTTTGAAGAACTTTCCATGAGGAATCGAATGAGCCCTTCCCCAGGTTCGTAGCTCAAACCATTCCCGATATACGGCCTAATTTATGGTGCCAACATTTGAGTTTTTGGTTTATTATTGTTTTTGTTTTGATAGCAGTAACCTAGTGATGTAGTGATGTTGTAATGTGGATACTGGAGTGAATTCCTAAAAGGCTTTGTAGCCGATACACGGGTTGAAGCATTCTGATACGCATGAAACGCTGCAAATTCTTTCACTGGGGTTTATTATTCAATTGGCTTGCGTTCATGAATTTCTACTAAGCTTTGGAGTTTGCGTGTTTCACAGGTGATGGAGTGATTATTGAATTTCAGGTGGCACACAAATATGACCAACTGAACAACCCAAGTAGTTAGTTTTAGTAGAAATTCAAATCATGAACGCAAGTCAATTGAACAATAAACCCCAGTGAAAGAATTTGCAGCGTTTTTCTGTAGCATTCGTTGTTTCTTCTAATTAATTAGGAAAGTACGTTTTAGTTTATTGATGCAGTTTTGCCAACCTGTAGGAAGGGAAATGAGGTCAACACATCAACATCGTTAACAAGAATTTTAGAGAGATGAAGCCAGCATGATATAAATGTTTCCTGGCCGGTTGACAACCCATTTAGATGTTGCTCACACGAGATATCACAAATGGTTTTTACCTGGGCGACATGATGCTAGAACTTCTGAGGACTTTTTTATAACCTTCGAGATAAACGTAATGGACTTTAAACGATGAAAATCTATATGGGTTCTTAGAACTCTCCGAGTCGATGTGGAACCATGAAAACCTAAGCAGGGGTCACTGGTCATCCATTGTTATCCTCCTAAGAGAACAACGAACCTGATTTACCACAGTATGGAACAATCAATATTTCTATATGGGTTAGATCTGCATTTATAGGAATAGCATATAAATTTATAAATAGCTTCCATAGGACTTAAACTTGAAGAGGGTTAGGTCCAGGATCAGTTGAGTAGCAAGAAAAGCAAGTTGCTACCATGTTACTTGAAGATGGGCAAGTCCGGGATCAGCTGATTGGCTTTAAAAGCAAATTTCTGGCATATAAACCGTATAAATCTGAGATTTGGTATGCAGCTTCTTTAGGACTTAAACTTGAAGATGCTCAGGTCCAGGATCAGCTGAGTGGCTTTAAAAGCAAATTTCTGGCATATAAACCGTATAAATCTGAGATTTGGTATGCAGCTTCGTTAGGATTTAAACTTGAAGATGCTTAGGTCCAGGATCAGCTGAATAGCTAGAAAAGAATGTCCGAGATCAGCTGATTGGCTTTAAAAGCGAATTTCTGGCATATAAATTGTACAAATCAGGGATTTGGTATGCAGCTTCCTTAGCACTTAAACTTGAACATGCTCAGGGCCAGGATCAGCTGAGTGGCTTTAAAGGAAAATTTCTGGCATAAAAACCGTATAAATCTGAGATTTGGTATGCAGCTCCTTAGGACTCAACACTTCGGCCGGTACATGAATGAAATGACGTTTCGGAAGGATACCTACCTGTAAGCCATACACTGAACCTACACTCCAAGGGACATCTGCTTTCTAGGCATTCCTCTCGTGATTTCACGACGAACTCTTAGAGGGATGTGTGCCTTTCAAGTGAGTATGTGAATTCAAAATAAAGAACCCATACCGAAAACGTCACCAAAATACCTGGCAGAGCCTTGACATGTGATTTTCCAGTTCACGTAATGACTGATAATATTGGAGGATGATATTGAAAAAGGGTGGATGAAAATGGGAGCCTGAGGTTGATAAGAAATTTTGTGTTCTCAAAATAAGAAAATATTTATGAAAATTCATGGAATTTCAAAATTTCTTTCATTTTTTTCCATTGGGGAAAAACTTTTTTTTGAAGCATTCTTTTGTCGGTAACAGTCAAAAGAAAGGTAAAGGAAGTCGAAAGCAGTCGTAAAACGGCAGAACATAATTATTCTTCCTTCAACAATGATAATGAAACCTGTAGTTAGAAGAAAAAAAAACAGCAATCTATAGGGACTTGGAGGTAAAACAGGAAATTTTTAAAAAATCGCAATAGAAGGATTTTCTTCAAAGATGCTAATAAAAGGCATGAAAGATGTCCTCTTGGAAGCGATGTATACCTACAAACCATACAATTCGTACTTCACATGTAGGGACACAAGGCTAAAAAGCAGGAAATCCATGTAAGCACAGTGGGATTTGTGTCAAAAAGGCAGGGTATGTTCTGGTAGAGTGATACTTTCCGCGGAAAGGAGGAAAAACGTCGATCCCCGATGCTTCCTCCTCGACACCAAATGCCCAACTGACAATGTCCTATGAGGGGAGAGGCAGGCAGAGTTGAGGCAAGCAAAGCAATTTATTGATTTCTCCAGGAAGAGAGCTAACGAGCTGCTTAGCCTAGGAAGAGAGGAGGTACGTATAGTAACAGGGCTCTTAACGGGCACTGTCCAGTTAGATACCATTTCCACAAAATGGCCAAATCTGACACCACCCTCTGCCGGTTCTGTGGGGCAGAGAATGAGACTGTCATTTGATTTGCCACTGCCCTGTGCTGCACTTCAGGCGCTGGCCTCTTTTACAATTTCCTAGAGGCTGGTACGGGAGTGCTTGGCTAACCTCGAGACCCTTGCCAGCAACAATAAGGTTACATTGGTGTGGTGCCCTGGGCACCAAGGGGTTGAGGGGAACGAAAAATCTGACACCCTACCTAGGGAAGGTGCTGCTTCTCTCTTGGTGGATCCAGAACCCTTCCTGTGCTTTTTCTTCTGGGGGAGCTTTCCAAATGTGAGGGTAAGAAGAGTACTGCCTGCTGGCTCCGTTTTAGGGGGCAGAAGCAGGCAAAGCAATGTATTGATTTCTCCAGGAAGAGAGCTAACGAGCTGCTTAGCCTAGTAAGAAAGGAGATATGTGTAGTTACAGGGCTCTTAAAGGGGCACTGTCCACTTAGATACCATCTCCACAAAATGGTCAAATCTGACACCACCCTCTGCCGGGTCTGTGGGGCAGAGGATGAGACTCGTGTCATGTGATCTGCCACTGCCCTGTGCTGGCAAAACAGCGTTTTCTAACCTGGGGATTGGCTTCCGTTGATCCTTGTGTCATTAAAACAGGAGAGGTTAAGGTTCTCCTCTCATTCGCCAAAACGTGGTGGGGAAGGGTGGACCTTTCAGCTTTGTCTGGGGTCGACGACATCAGGTCGTCACAACATACTGGGATGTCAACGCCTACCCAGTAATTACCAAGCAGTTAGTGCTTGGGTCCCAGGCAGTTCCTGACGATGGGTGCAAGTTCTGTACACTGGGCATATAGTGCTTGGTTCGGCAGGGTGCCCAGGTCGGGCAGACAAAAAGGTAATCCTGGCCGAAGTGCTAAGCTTGAAGATGCTTAGCTCTGGATCAAAGTTCCTTCTACTTCATAGACGGTGGTATCCTCCGCCACAACAGTTTTGTTTGGTTCCTCAACTTTTGTTACTATAGTTGCTAAGGGGCTGTTTATTAGCAGCGGAAAATCATGGCAACTGGAAAAGCCTTGGACCATGAACGTTACGTTTCGTGTTTAGCACGAGTTCCCCGCTAGTATTTAATAATGTTTGGTTTACGTTTTGCTGTACCACACATGTGTGGGCTGATTGTTATTGTTATGTACAGTAAGACTTATTGAATTGAAATTGCGTCTATTATCGCATGCCATCGGTATCATATGGGGTTTCGCGAAATCATGCACGTTTGTTCTACAAATATTTATGAATCTCATTTGAACAATAACCCTGTTGGAGGAAGTAGCGTCAGATCGTGTGATCTGTTAGCGTTGAAGGGGAAATGAACAGCAATCCGAATGTGCAAAGCTCTTGTCAAACGGTTCTTTCAAACAGTTCAATCGAAGTTCACGGCAGTTCGATGTTAAAAAGGAAACACGGAAATACTCGCGTGTCATTGTCATTTACACAGATGAACGACCCCTGAAATCCCGATGATTGAAACATCGTCGCAAGCTCCATTTTCAAGTTACACGCAGAGTTCTCGATACGTGCATCCGCCGAAAGCCGGAATCTGCGATAACCGCAACAGCTTGATTATTCACCCCTTCGTCCTTGTCAAAATTTCTTTTCAATGAAATACCATCGGGCTGCAACTTCGGATGTCACCTTTTGTTCGAGCGGAGTGCTGCATGCATAGTGAATTCGTGGGGTTGGTGTTATATTAATGGATAAAGCGTAGCGGAGGGTTGAGAGCGGGCGAATAACGCCGAATCATGGTAACGTCACGTCATCCTCATTAACAGAGGAAATTTAAAATCATTGATACTCAGAGTAGAAGGCCGTGTAGCCGCTCAGCTCTACCAAAACCATACAGGTGATCAGACTAATGATAACTATGGCTGAGATAATTCTCCCCTCGTCCCTGACATTTGAAGTCGATTTCTCGAATTTCAGCTATGAGCTATATTATCTTTTTATCGACTCAATGCCACAGTAGGAAAGACTGCCCGAAAACCCTTCACGTGGGAGAATACATAATCATGAGTGTTGTAGGTGTAACATCTAGTTGAAAATTATATGAGGTTGGGTCATTCCATACCCAGATAGACTCGAAATGTACCGACCCCCTCCGATTTTGTTCATACTTGGTGTAGTTGCTTTCATTAACGAATAAAAAAAGCTACAAATTCTTTCACTGGGGCTTATTATTCAATTGGCTTGCGTTCATGATTTGAATTTCTACTAAGCTTTGGAGTGTGCGTGTTTCACAGGTGATAGAGCGATTATTGAATTTCAGGAGGCACACAAATATGATCAACTGATCAATCCAAATAGGTATTTTGGTTGAGAACCGATTTAAGTGCTCTATGCATATCTCCTGAAATTGTGTAATCGCTCTATCACCTGTGAAACACGCACACTCCAAAGCTTAGTAGAAATTCAAATCATGAATCATTGAATAATAAACCCCAGTGAAAGAATTTGCAGCGTTTTGACTATATCTTCGGTTCCAAAAAAATAAGTAAAATTTGTACGGGTCAAACTGGTGTTGTACCTCATGGGTAGAATTAGAGCGGTACTGACTATGAAACTCCCTTTGCCACTCCTACCTTCTTACCCATACCCGTAAATGGGCAGACTTTGTTTTGGTCATAGCTCGTAAACGGTTGGAGCTATGGAAAAGTGGAAGGAGTCCATCCGAATGGAAATTTCAAGAGCTACAACTTTTCTTCTATGATAATTTTCGATATCTCGAACGGTTTTCGAGAAAATTCAGACTTTAAAATACCAGGGAGCTGGACCGACCAGTCCACATCGTTCGGCGGAGGAGACTTTTTGAACAGTATCTACAGTAAAAACGTACAATTTATTGCAATGCTTCATTAATAATTTGAACAGAAATCCGAGTTTTTTTTTTACCAGACGAATTAACGAATGATGAAAAACCCACGTTTAACTAATGAAAGTATCCAGTGAAAAATCACTTTTTTCTTCAGTGTAGTGAAAGGAACTCAACAAGGAAGGTGAAGTTTTAGCAATGTTAGTGGAGGGATTCCTAACACAATTGATCCAGGAGGATGTGGGATAGCCCAAACATGGGAAAGACAGCTGAAAACAAATCCATTTCAGACCATTCTTACACCAAATCCGTTATTTAAAAAACTATGGGTGTGTGTGTTTATAGTAAATCTTTCCCATCCAGAAATTCTCACCCAATTTCTATGATTCCCACTGTTTTCGATCTCAATTTTGATCAAGTTGTGCAAAAAAACCTCGGAAATTTGATTTCTGCTAATATTAGAGGGAATGAATGGGGTAACATCCAATCCTTTCTATCGCTGCTCAAGCCAGAATTCATTCATGCCTGATTCATGATATTCTTTTTTTGTACAGTTAGAATTTTGGTTTAGTATTTAAACATATTTCAACAATTTTAATTTTCATTATTAAAGAGGGTGAATGGAGGGGTAATCATGATAAATGTTTATTTTTCGCTTTCTTTTGATTTCAATTATTTAGCTGTGCGGCCAACCTCAAATTAATTTTTTTATTTTTCTGTCAGGAGAGGGAATGGAGGATACAATGGAGGGGATATTCAATCCAACCAAGCGCTGTTCATACATCTAACTGTGCCGATTTGCTTGCATCTATTTCGATTAAGAACTTTTTTCTTGTTTTATGGCGTATTTCATATCTTTCAAATTTAAAAATAGAAGAGGGTGAATGGATGCGATAACAGTGGTAAGTCATTATATTTACCAATTTTCGTTGGTATTTACCGTTTTTCTTACTTAAAAGCAATTTTCTCCCAGAAATCTACACGGAATTTCAAATCTGGTTATATCACTGGAAAGCCTAGATTTCAAAAGCACTACAGGCTAAAATTCACATGCCTTATTACAGGGACTCATGAGCGTTTGAAGAAAGTCGAGATCTTCACGATATGACAATGTGTCCTTTTCAAGCTGATTTTTCACCCGTTTCGCCGGCTCAAAATAGTTGGTTCCCCTTTAGGGCGATAGGAAATTTAACGCTCTTTCCATTAGTGGAATCAGATTTGAAATCGCACGCAAAATGAGGGAGATATGGCCGTTTTAATGCGGTAAGGTCGAAAAAACGAGAAAAATCTTAAAATTGAAAAAAAAAAAAAAAAACGCATTTCCAAGGGTGAAAACAAAAACTGCTAAGAGGCATTTTCGATCAGAAATTTTCCCCTTCTATAATCTTCTTCTGGCCTGTGACCGTCACGAAATGTAACACCCTGTATAATAGTTGGCATAGCCGCTTGAACTGATGGGGTTTCAACATTCATCATCTCAGCAACAGCACAACGATTTGGTGCCATATTTCATATTTTTTCGCTGATGCACACTACCCAGCAAGTGATAGTCCAGACTGGTCATCAATGATCCAACAGTCTGAGGGTGTTTCAACAATGAGGTCCGACCCGTATCCTTTTCCACCTATTCGCATATGCACCTCACTCCGAACATCCTAATGCTTCTTTTGTCCATACCAAAGAGGTCAACGACGCAGTTACGCCTTGCTGAACGTGGTCTACTGACAGATTTGTATCCTTGGATGATATGCGCTTCGATGACTTACTTGAAAATATCATCAAAATCGGAGGTGTGCTGTAGGAATAGAGCTTGTTATAAAGATCTGCGGACACACGACGGACACAAACACACTGACAGGCTTACTGACAGACATACAGTACACGGAAGGTTTAGAGAATTATCTAAAACGCAAAATGCGAATGAATTTTATTTTGAAGAAATCTATATGTTGACTCGGAAGCAAACTTTTATTCTATCGCGAATGAGGTACAGTATACGAGGTACCTCGTATTTAGAGGTACAATAAATGTCATTGTTAGTTTTTCGTTAATCATTCGATTGTTAACAAGGTCATGTTTCGTTTCTGTCTTTACGTCAGTTTGTCCGCCTAAAAAATTTAGGACAAGGCGTTTTTTGTCCATCATCCAAATGTGAATATACCCTTTTGCACAATACCCTCTTCTATACCTTTTCCGTGAAAACTTCATGGTTTTCCTATTTGAATACAAAGTTTTCCGTTTCAAGTTAAAGATTTGCCTTATCAAATGAAAGGGTTTACATTCCAGATTAAAGTTCCTCCTTTTCGAATTACAGTTCCTTCAAGAACTTGGTTGGCCTGTATTTTGTTTGATGTAATCTATTGGAATACATGAAACCTAATTTATGGTTATCGGAAAGCCGAAGGCAGAGAATCAATTTTTATAAACACTTGTGTAAACAGTCAGTCGCATTAAAAATTCAGATGCCGGCTAATTGATACGGGCCGGGAGTTTCCACAAGCAAAAGGAATTGAAAGCTTATTACATCATTGTGCTTACCTAATTAATTTATTATATTTAATTTGAAATGTTGAACCTTCAATGACCAAACTATGAGGCCATGGTTTGGGAATACTAACGATTGGGTACACAGAACATTTAAACAGAACACAGGGTTTTCACGAGACTGTTCGAATGCTCGCCTGTATAGAATAAATGTGGTCCAATCGCCACATTGTAGATTTTGTGGATCCGAATTTGGAAACAATCAGCATATAATCCTGGAATGTGACCATCTGACACTCATCTGCCAAGAACGAGAGAGTTGAAAACCCTCTGAACCTCGACACTATCTTTGTAACATCAAACATCGATGTGTCTAAGCTATTATTTGATTTTCTAAAAACTATTAATGTTAATTTGTGACACAAGCTTGTAATGTTTCTATTTTGTGCTCTGTAATTTTATATTATTGTCTGTACTTGTAACGGCTGTAGTTTTAAAGAAGCCATTAAAGGGGGGAAAACCCTTCTATACGATATTGTTAAAAACCTTTAATTTGACATGGGAAATCTTTAACTTAAAAAGGAAAAACTTGGATTCAATATGGAAAACCATTAATTTGACTAGGAAAATCGTTTATCTCATTCGAAAACCCGTGGATTTGACTCAGAAAATTTATGTTAACTTGTATCAAATCATATTTAAATTGTTAAAGTACGTTGTCGTCGTGTGATATATTCGGTAAACTAATCTGTTTGGTGCCAATATGGTTAAAAACGCTGCAAATTCTTTCACTGGGGTTTATTATTCAATTGGGTTGCGTTCATGATTCGAATTTCTACTAAGCTTTGGAGTGTGCGTGTTTCACAGGTGATAGAGCGATTATTGAATATCAGGAGGCACACAAATATGATCAACTGATCAATCCAAATAGGTATTTTGGTTGAGAACAGATTTACGTGCTCTATGCATATCTCCTGAAATTCAATAATCGCTCTATCACCTGTGATACACGCACACTCCAAAGCTTAGTAGAAATTCAAATCATGAACTCAAGCCAATTGAATAATAAACCCCAGTGAAAGAATTTGCAGCGTTTCATGCATAGCAGAATACTTCAACCCGTGTATCGGCTACAAAGCCTTTTAGGAGTTCACTCCAGTATCCACATTACTACATACATCACTACGTCACTAGGTTACTGATATCAAAACAATTACAATAATAAACCAAAATAACGCAAATGTTGGCACCATAAATCGGGCCATACATCGGGAATGGTTTGACCTACGGACCTGGGGAAGGGCTCATTCGATTCCTCATGGAAATTTCTTCAAAAAAAGTCCAAATTTAGGACGCCTTGACTTTTTTTGAGGTTTTTAGGGATTTTCCAAAACTTTGACAACCCTTAAGTGGCACTTTAAATTAAGTGAGAGAAGAAGAATTGGGGCGTTGTCGGACCAATATGGATTATTCCTGAAAATTTCAGCTTTTTTGCTCCAGCCGTTTGGGACAAAACGTGTGCACGGCGGACGGACGGAAAAAGTTTTATTGCAGATTTGGATTCTACACCCTTTGAAACGTAAACCATGAAATTTTCAGGGGGGGGGGGGGTTAGCAATTTTTTTTTTTTTAAATAGCGATTACAATGGTTTATTGTTGAATAATAAACCATAACTCAACAGGTTCTTACGGAGAGATCTTTTATTGAATGAGTAGAACAACAATCTCGTATATTCGCTGAATCTTCATGCGTTAGATTTTTACGAGTGCCAACTTCAATGGAGGACACACTTGAATCGAGTGTTTGGCTGAGAAACTCTTCATGTGACATATTGCATTAACTAGGTGTTTGATCAAATTTACTCGTTCGGGAATGGGAACTGCAACGATATTCGGTGGAGCATGACGAAAAGTCAGTTACGGCATGATGTTGTCAATGATAAAATTGTCAAATTAGATCGGTTGACCTAGCTTTGACCAAAAGTCTGCCTGCCCAAGAGCTTATGGCATGTACTTCAGCCTGGAAAATGGTAGGAACCGTTCCCACCGATTCTGCAATCGCCGTTTTAGGGCCATAGCCGTCACATAATTTAGACAGGGTTTTGTTGATATTAATACATCTTGTATGTTTGCACTTTTACACTACTACAAGTTTTAAAATGCAGCAATCAAGAACATCACACCTATACACGATTTTCTAATTCTACATCCTGAAACTTAAACCAACAAACATTGAGGGTGGGTGGGGGATTAACAATTTTCATTTCTTGGTTTCAATATTGAATAATAAATCAAAACTCATAAGCAAACAACACAATTTCATTAACTAGGAAATGCGTTGTGAGATTATCAATGGCTATAGTTCTATAATTGGGTGGGGGGGTTTAGTACTAAACAACACCCACGAGGTATTTAGGATTATATAAAAGTTATTGATCTTATTGCTTTGCGAAATCGGTCATAGATAATCTAGTTGAAACTACTGCGTCGTTGGCATTATTGAACGGGCGGGCGCTCCAATAAATTAATGAGCGATTGGAAAAGCGAATGATTTCTTGATGCATCACTGCGAAAAGAAATCTATTGAACGGGCAAATCCTTCTTGGAATCCTTCATATTGACATGACGTTAAAGTGCCTACTTGAACCTACCCTAACGCCCAAATTGTGTTGCACAATGAGGCGGCGTGGAGCGCCCGTTGTTACCTCCTCAACCCTCGCTTTCTCTTCCTGAGACACAATCGGCAGTACCTCCGAATATTAATTGGGCTGTCCCAGCTCTCTCTCCACACTGTGAATTCGCAACATACATTCGCTTTATCGTTTTATACTCCCCGAACCCTTTCCAAATGTCGAAAGCGGGATTTTTAAAACGGGTATTCCCGCCCTCCCGTAACGGCGTCGGAGGATATTTTTGGGGGTTTTGGGTCGTTTCATCTCGCGGGTTAATGTGGACCGGTACCCGGTTGGGGGCCTTCGGGAAGCTCGAAGTTTCGAATGAAAAACGCTGCAAATTCTTTCACTGGGGTTTATTATTCAATGATTCATGATTTGAATTTCTACTAAGCTTTGGAGGATTATAGAATTTCAGGAGATATGCATAGAGCACTTATATCGGTTCTCAACCAAAATACCTATTTGGATTGATCAGTTGATCGTATTTGTGTGCCTCCTGAAATTCAATAATCGCTCTATCACCTGTTAAACACGCACACTCCAAAGCTTAGTAGAAATTCAAATCATGAATCATTGAATAATAAACCCCACTGAAAGAATTTATAGCGTTTTTTTACATGTAGTAAAAAAATTCTTTCACTGGGGTTTGCGTTCATAATTTGAATTTCTACTAAGCTTTGGAGTGTGCGTGTTTCACAAGTGAGCGATTATTGAATTTCAGGAGGCACACAAATATGATCATCTGATCAATCCAAATAGGTATTTTGGTTGAGAACAGATTTACGTGCTCTATGTATATCTCATGAAATTCAATAATCGCTCTATCACTTGTGAAACACGCACACTCCAAAGCTTAGTAGAAATTCAAATTATGAACGCAAGCCAATTGAATAATAAACCCCAGTGAGAGAATTTGCAGCGTTTTTTTAATGTAAAAAGACTAGTATTGCGTTTCTATTTAAAACAAGCCAATTGAATAATAAACCCGAGTGTAAGACTACTTATTTACCCCAGTAATAATTTTGAATAATAATCCCCAGTAATAATATTTACCTATATATTATCAGCGTTTCATACATATCAGAACGCTTCAACCCGTGTATCGGCTATAAACTACAAGTATCCGCACCGGCTATCACTCCAGTAACCACATTCACTACAACTCGACACTATCGGCATCACTAGGTTACAAACAAACAATAATAAATCAAAAAACGCAAATTTTGTCACCATAAATCGGGCCATACATCGAGAATGGTTTGACGTACGGACGTGGGGAAGGGCTCATTCGATTCCTGATGGTATGTTCTTCAACTAGAGAAAAATTTAGGCCGCTTCGACTTGTTTTGAGGTTTTTAGGGATTTTACAAAACTTTTACAGCCGTTAAGGGCACTTTAAATTGAGTGAGAGAGCTTGCTCAAGAATTTGGGCGTCGTCGGACCAAGATGGATTTTTCCTGAAAATTTCAGATCTTTTGCTCCAGCCGTTTGGGAGATATCGTGCGTACGGCGGACGGACTGAAAAATTTTTATTGCAGATTCGGATTCTACACCCTTTGAAACGTAAACCATGAAATTTTCAGGGAGGGTTAGAATTTTTTTTCCAGAGCGATTACAATGGTTTATTATTGAATAATAAACCAATAATGTATTTCGTTTGCTTGAAGAGTTTCGTTGCCGAATGATGCCAGTCAATGTATTCAACAATGTAACTTTCCTAGTAACAAAAGAAACAGGTGAACAGATAATATTGTAGAAGATTTCGGTACACAGCTGTTACGGAAAAAGTTTATTAGAAGTTGATGGTGTCTGCGGGCACAACCTGCACACATAGAGAATCCTTCACCTGTAATAGAGAATTTCATTTTGATTTCTATGTTGAAAATTTTGTGTTAACACGTTTTCTCGATTCCCTCTCAGGTTGAGCGACTTTTACTTGTTTGGGAGTTTAATGTTTAACGGCCAGCGTTAAACGTCCCAGTATTTGTGGTTTAATTGTTTAGCCTGATTCGGTGATTAGATAATGTGGCGAGCTGACTCGTAATGTTCCACTTTTCTAGAGCAAACCGTCTTTAAATATCCTCGCTTTTTTTTTGGATGATTCTGAATTTGTTGGAAATCTTTTTAGGTTGGGAGGGCAACGACTTGTACAAAATTTCTATAAACGCTTTGTAACTGGCCTGTGGATAACCATGTACATGGTATCCCCCAAAAAAGGATAACCTTGGGAATTTTTGTAGGAAATTCAACACTGAACAAAACATTTCCTGTAAACGTGGGTCCGCAAATGGAATATTCCCAGAGAAAACTTGAAGAAACAATAATGAAGTCGTTAAATCCATGTTTTCTTTATTACATTCATCGTCAACCTTTCTGTACATTAGAAGTAGCGTAGAATGCTGCCAACCGCTTGTTTCTATTCCAGTTTATTCCCGAGTTATGATTTTTTTAAACTAAAGGTCTTTTTAATACTCATGTTCGCTCACTCAAAACTAGGGATGGGACATCGACGTCGATATTATCGAAATATCCATGTTTGGCTTCGACATTACGATGTTTTGCCATCGATGACACACATTCGATAATATCGAAAGGCCATTGTTTTTCTCCGAAAACATTGGTTTGGTTTACTCTTCACTCACTGAGAAAATTCCATCTGGTGTGCTTGCTACCTAACGTGAAAAAAAAGGAATATTAAAAATTCCTTCAACTGCTGTAGTATTAGCGAATTTTCGAAGAAAGAAAACTACCTATTGTTCTCGGTCGAAAATATCTTCAAAAAACGCTGCAAAATTCTTTCACTGGGGTTTATTATTCAATCGGCTTGCGTTCATGATTTGAATTTCTACTAAGCTTTGGAGTCTGCGTGTTTCACATGATGTAGGGATTAGATTGAATTTCAGGAGATATACATGGAGCAAAAATCTGTTCTTGACCAAAATACCTATTTGGATTGATCAGTTGATCATATTTGTGTGCCTCCTGAAATTCAATAATCGCCTATCCATCAGAAAACGCTGCTCCAAAGCTTATGTAGAAATTCAAATCATGAACGCAGGCCGATTGAATAATAAACCCCAGTGAAAGAATTTGTTTTTTTTAAAACCTCAATACCCCCCACAATAAGAACTCTATAATTTATCAAGTCCATTGGCACTCGTATTGCGTTAAAACTTCCCCAAATCCAAATTTAAACGATGTAGCACAAAGGAAGAAGATGTAGATTTTGGCACATGGCAAATATCATCAACATCAAAAATAGTGTTGGATAAGGATGATTTAACTGTGGTCATACCGATATCGAAATATCATAATATCTATCACCTTTTTACGCACATATTGGACTTTAGTAAGATTCAAAAATGACATCAATATTAATATCGAAAGAATAATTTTTCTCCCCAGTGTCCCATCCCAGTAATAATATTGAAAATATGTTTATATATTGCAGAATGCTACTCAAGCATGGGTGTATGAGCCAATAATAAATTTTCACTAGGCATTTAATCTCCATACAGCCTGAAGTATTTCAAATCGACCTTCATTGCAGCATTCCGTTCCTTGCATGGAAAGTTCTACAAAACAAGTCTGAAGGCCGCTCAATTTATTGAGGTTTTTAATTTTAAAAACTTGACAACCCTTAAATACTTCAATTTGAAGTTAGAAAGATCATAAAGAATTGGGGCAAAGTCACCAACATGGATTCACTTCTAAAAGGTTCAGAAACAACAGCAGTTTAATAAACGAAACAATGCAATGATTGTACGGAAAATTTTCCTAAATTTACCCTTTGACCTATTTACCATAAATTTTCAGTTTATGCAATTTTTTTTTTCGAAAATCCAATTCCAAAACGGAAGTTAATTTAAAAAAAAAAATGTAAGGACTAAAGAATCGTTCTATTGAAACAAGGATTTTGGATTTTTTTTCATAATTTTTTAAAGGGCATTACAGGGAAAATACTTTTGTGAAAGGATGACTACTGAAGGATTGAGCAGATGTAGAGGAATGGTCTCACACTAGGAAAATTTTTAGGTTTTTAAAACGTATTCTTCAAATACTTTGAGGGATTACTCGAAGGATTGAGCAAATTTAGATAAATCAAAAATGGGTTTTTAAAAATGAGAACCTCGTTCTTTATTTCAAGTTTGGGTAGAAATCTCAATCCAACCGAACTAATCAACTGGATCGAAGCTTGGGAGTCAGCGTTATGGCTAGTACATTCCACCATCATGCTCTGGGGCTGTCACCAGCCACTTTATGTACTCACGAGTACTCCTCTTGTTAAAGACAATCCTGCGATTGGTGAGCGAAAGGATGATCGTACATCAACCGGAATGGTCTCATTCGATTCTAGGAGTTAATTACTGTCTGAATCAAACAAAAGCCCTTACATTAATAGTTTATGAAATTTCAATGTTTACTTAAATATCCTTATCAAATAAATTTTATTAACCACCGGGATTATTGGCACATCCCGGATCGATAGACGATTTTAGAGCCTAATTTTATAAACTTTGGTTCAATGGTATCGGATAAAAGTTTCGGATGGCGTACTGCGGGGGGACGGATTTTTATATTTATTTGATTTTTGAAATCTACTGAATCTTGTATCGTGAGCCGAAAACTTTCGAGAGGAGTTAGAAAATAGTAATAAACTAAAAAATCACGGTTTCAACTGTCGAATAATGAGGTACGTTCTGCTTCCAGTTGAGAATCCGTTTCTTTAGGATTCAAAATCAACTAATCCTGGTAATTCTGCGTGAATATCGAGAAAATGAACAGTGTTTGTTTACTCGACTGCTATCTCTTACTCTCGTGGTTCCCACATGTGGGTACGAGGGAGCAATTGGAACCAAACTTGTTCACACGCGTTTCTTTTCTTTCGTGACCCAATTCAACTCACTTCCTCATATAGAACCTGTTTGAAAAGCTCTACGTGA